>NIUQ01001302.1:0-32422 GCA_002796945.1 Plectus sambesii | reverse complement strand
AGTCTCATACTGTTGATACCAGGTGATATACGGCTGATGTGCGCTACTCAGCCAAATTATCACAGATTTCCTATTCTGAGCTTTCGTGAAATAGGGCCCAGGCAGGGACGTGAATTTCATATTACATTATGGTTGAAATCCAGCTATTTCCTTTGCTTCCATCAGCAATACTTGCTGACGTGTTGATTGCGCGTTAAAGAGACCTGAATTAGTGCCGGAACCAATTAAATGTAGCGCTGTACTTATTCGATACTACATTATCTGAATATTTACCTGCCCGCGGCTGGATAATGGATTATTCTTTCTTATTGAGTTGATTTCATATTGCATACTTTAGTCAAAGTCCTACTTAATGCAATGATGAAGTATAGTCCTTATGTACGACTTTAGCTAAAGTACACGATATGAAACCCACCCATTGTTTCTTAATGCTGTAACTACTGTAAGGCGAGAAATTATTGGGTGGTATTAAATTTGGGTGAACTGGGTGATCCGGTTGACCACCTAAGCTCAATCATATCCAATATGTTTACACTTATAATATCGCTGAGTCAAATCGATTAGTTATCCAAGTTAATTACTGTGAAGCGAAAAACTATTGAGTGGGATTGAATTTAAGTGAATTTGGTGGTCCGGCCAACTACCGAATTGGTCCAAGTGGGCCAGTCACCCAAATTAAGTACCACCCAATATTTCTACCCTTACAGTATACGACGCTTGCTCAACTCGCATTCGACTCAATGATTCTCTCTCGCTTTACTATCTGACGAATCATTATTATTTTCAGACAGTGCAAATGAGCTAAGCCACAATCACATAATCGACAGATAGCGATTCGATTAAAACTTTATACTTTACTCTCACTCTGGTTTAACCTTGAAGACGGCTCTGCTATATCGGCGGTAAATACAGTGAATGAGCGCAAGAGATATTTTGATTTGCACAAAAGCAATCAGAATTAATATTATTAGAAGCGGGACGAAAATGTCTAAGCAAAAGTATTGAATAAAGCCCATATCGCGACCAACAACCTCCAGTTCTGGAAGTTGTTTGAATTCCGCCAAGAACTGCGTCCACTCAACGACGCGGTCTTCGGCTCGGAACGGCTTCGTTCGCATTATTCGTGATATTCGCAGTGCATTCTTCTTGTACCTTAAACAGCAAGATTTTTTTGCTTCCTGTGCTATAAAGAGGTATCGATACAAACAAATAATAGTTTCTGGTCACGGAAATAAATTAGGCAAACATCAAGCTTTCGCGGTAAGAGGATCAGTAATATCATTGCACTTCATCAGGAAGTGCTCGAATCAAATACTGCTCTTATACTATTAGCTGAAAAATAATCCAAGTATCATATTTAAACTTGATGCATCGCGGCGCGCAGCGATTATTGTTAGTGATATTTAGATTAGCGCTTGTTTACTTGAGAGAGTAGATCAAGGGGTAATGACGAATACAGCAGATACATAGATTAAAATAAAAGCAGACTCGATGCAATGCGAGTCAGTAGACTAATACGAAACTCATCGCTATTTGTGCTTGCATTGTGAAATGCCCTTCTTAGAAGCATGGTTGGCGTGCAACTCCGATCCCAACACGTAGTGACGAGTAAACGATAATTTTTCCGTCTCTTAGAGTCGAAAAATTTATCTAAGGGATACTTACGATTCGTTATCAAGCACGGTGTTGAGCGCCGTAGAAACGCTTTCAGTGGTGAGATTTTTCTTTGAAAGGGAGTATCCATAGCCATTTCTTTCAGCGGCGCGCCCATTCCGATACTGATCCGCGAACATTCCAACTGTAATCATCGGCACTCCAGCGTACGCCGCCTCCATCACGCCATTCAGTCCACCGTGTGTAATGAACACTTTCATATTCTTGTGCCCTGAAAGGCATAATTGGTATTTACGCAAAATGAAATACAAATTAGAAGCATTTGGTCATTTTGAAACTTTATGGAATCGCATCAACTTCTTCGCGGAAATTGCTTCCTCTGTCATAGTAAAGCAGCGACAGCTTACCTAAGAGGTCAACTTGGGGCATCCACTCTACCACTTGTACATTTTTGGCTCCCTTTGCCAACTCTTTACTCACAGAGTCAGCCTTATCAATTTTAAACAGGAAGTAGTAGTCGGGGAAATGCGTGAAAGCCGCGAATAGTTGCTCCTTTAGCGGCATAGGCATTCCTGACGTCTTTACGATTGAGCCAAGCGATACCAGCACCGTTCCTTTTCGACCGATATTCATCAGCTTCTCATATTTCTGCAATAACATTCATAATTACAACACTTTCCGTAGTATAATAATAATTATGTTTCAGCATTATAATAACAGCAGTTTTACGAAATAGGATCCTTTAAGCAGTATTGTGATCGGCGTCTGTCACTCACTTCATCGAGCGGCTTCGACTCTTTCAGCCCCAGTCCTCCGACGTACACAGTTTTGTGCAAAATTGGCCTTGGAAAGTCGAGAAATTCTTCGCTGTTAACAAAAATCAGTGCTGAATCACCAGCGATCTTATCCAGATGAGGGAAATCTGCGCCAAAATTGCGACGGAACATGTTGGTCGTTGTCGTTGCCATATAATAATGAAATGCAAGCGAGATACTTGCGATTAAGATATTTTGGCAACGCTGAGAGTAAGTCATCCGATCGGACAAGTCGGCTTCGGCAGACGCCGGCACGTAACTCAACGGCTCAGGCACCCCCACGAAGAAACTCATTTGCTCCATCATGCTTTGGCTCGACAGCCATATTCGGCTTGGAATGCCTAGCAAGTGGACGATGCCGGCGCCACACAAGTCCAACTGCTCGAATATCGCCACGTCAAATTTATATGAACGCAGCTCGTCCATTGCCTTTGTATTCAATGCGATTGCTAAAACGCACAATATGGCAAAATCTGAACGTAAGAGAAGAAACATGCGGAATCGCTCCTTAATAAACTGTGTAATATAACGGTGACCTTTGATATATGCAATACGCTGTCTCCTTAAGGTTCAGTAAATGGCTGGGAAAGGATTTTGAATGGTGTGTCCATTGTAACAGAAGTGGCGAAAGAAATTTTATATTTATAATAAACAATTCTTTAATCATTTTCTGAGGAACTTGGTCGAGACTGACCCCTCCCTCACGCGTCCCATTCCCTATCTCGCACGAAGACGATACGCTCAATAAATCCCTTACTCAATCAATGATAACAGATAACAGTATGCTTTATACTGTCGGCAACACCAAACGGAGTCGCATCAGTACCGTATCGTTTAGCACAACAATTCAAGTGTTTTTTAAAGAAAAGCAGGTAACATACATAATTGGCATGGTTACTAACAGAATCTATGATATTTTTTGCGCAAACCATCATAAATTCTGTAAGTAACCATGCCAATTATGTACGTTACCTGCTTTTCTTTAAAAAACACTTGAATAAATGAGTTACAGATTACGGTATTGGTGCGACTCATTGCGGTGCGGTCGACAGTACGCGCCTGCTTGACCATTCGTTTTAACTCAGGCATAAGCAAAATGAGCGAAGCGAGCCTACCGACAATGCATTTTATTTATCTGGTGATAATTTTAATTTCATCGCCATGAATGCACCAAATTAATGCGAGTGAACAGTAAAGCGTGACGTATGGTCCCATACTGTCCGATCGAAATTGTGGGATTTGTCGCCGATTAAACCCCGAAATCAAATCGTGAAGCCTAATTTATGCCCATTAAACTGCGAGGTGTGCAGTGTAAGTACATATTTAATATTTTCAACCTCACACAGTGATTTGGATAGCACTTACATTCGCATATCGCCGTCAGTGTCACTGGTATTTGCAAAAAATGTTTAATTGTACCAAACGCTGACGGTGAGAAGACATACTCTTCATTAAACTTCAATAAATCAGCGAATTTATTCTCGCCAACATCAAGCTTAATTTGCTTAGCCAACGTTGATCCGATGTTGCCGCTTTCTTTATCGTATTCTGGTAGATATAAAACCTAAAAGAAACATGATGATCATAATTTTCAACTGAAACCGATGCAAAGTTAATGTGTCAGCAGTAGATCAACATCACAAACCCGTGCAAAGGATGGGATAGCAAGGCCGATACTAAGGCCAAAGTTTTCATCTCCTCTAATTGACATGTTGTTAAATCAAATGGAACGGGCCTATATTGAGCAGGTTGCCTTGGCAGAGATTTCAATACAAACATATCGTAAGGATTGATGCAATTGCAAAAAATAGAACGTACCACATCGTGTCCAGCCTTTGCAAGTGTCTCAGCTATTCGCGTATTCGAGATCACATGACTTTTGCTGACCGTTGGACTATAGACAAGAATGCGATACGAGCTAGTTGGTTGAAAAAATAACCAACAAATGACCAGAAGAGTGCTTCGCAAAACCATAACTCTCGCGTTCTCTACTAGTGCGTTATGACTGCGCTTCTAAAAGTCAGAAACGTTAAACAGCGGGTGCGCGGTTAATTTAGCAGAATTCCGCTCGGACGACAGAGAGAACGCGTAGAGTGCGAGTGTGTCACACAATCGAACTGTGTGCTCTGCGTAAGACGTAAAACGTCACTCTTTGTGCGTTAACAGACTGAGTAGTCTAGTTGTATGCTTGTTTCGCTGTTTCGTTGTTTCGTTGATCTTTGCTGCCTGCTAACCGCACCGCGTTGTGCAGTGAATCAAACACCTGTGTTGCCTTGCTTAAAAACGCTGCGCTACGTTTTCTCTTTATTATCACTGCTTTTGATTGTAAATCATAACGTTTTGATCCAGTTCGTCAATCTTTCATTAAATTTTGCCATCTTTGCAACCAGTTCGAACGTTACTCTAACGAATCTAAAAGCAAAGTTACGAATTACGATGCAAGACGATGTGTAATTGTTTGCATGATTAACTACTACTTCTGCTTATTTTTTTGCTGTTAGAAACGATTCAATGGTAAACGTTTATGACTAGCTAAAATATTGCAAGGAATTGCGTTCAGGGCCTTAGCAATAAATTCATATTTCGCGCCTAAACATTTGTCGTAGTCCTTGGGACAAACATGTGCACGCTCGCACGTTCTATGACTAGTTTGCATGCATTCTTGCGATTTACTACAATTCATTCCCTAAAAGACTGAACACTATTAATTACAACTACAGTCACGGCGTACAACCTTGAGGAAGCACGAATCACGAAGGCGGATGATAAATATCATCAAATTAGATGATGCTTTACGAGTAGCGAGCAGGAAGAACAACATCACGATTTTAATCTCCACACATGTGACTCATTCGAATTTTGGTGGCTGCCGGTTTCACTCTAATTAATCTACCGCAGTATCTGGCGGCTTCTGTCAGCAAAAAGGTGTAATAAATATACCATTCGCAGTAATCACTGCTGCATTCGTTAAATTTTATTTTTCCTCTAGTGTCATTAGAGATAGTGGAATTAAATGAATGCTAACACGAATCATCATCACATACAGCCAGTAAGGCATGCAATCGGGTGCAGTCGAGCTTAGGAATATTTGCGTGACCGCGCTGGCAACCGTGACCGGCTAATTAATGAACGATGCATCAGGAATCAACTCGAATCCATCCGGCATCCCAATTCTTTGCACCCAATCAATCATGGCAAACAGCTTAGCTCGTATGATACGACCTGATGTTCATCGTACATCCTTTCACAGACTTGGGCCTCTGGGAGTATATAAAGAAAATTCTTGTCTAAAAGCTCACAAAGACAGAGAAGGAAACGGCTGTCAATATCGAAGGAAGAACAAGAAGGTATAAGAATAATTTGTTCTTAAGAAATTCAAAGGAAATTGCGGTCAATTTCAGCTTGGGAATGTGCCGCGAATTATTTTTAGACACTTGATTTGACTAGCTGACTAAATTGACGGTGCATTCCTAATACACAGAAATGACCGCTGTTCCCCTAAAATATATTTAGGAAAGAGAAATGGATCGGAAGCCTGAGCATTCTGAAACGATTTCTACGCTCGTTACGCTGAATGTAGGAGGAAAGTTATTTACGACCAGGACGTCGACATTGGTTCAAAGCGACTTCTTCGCGCGAATGTTCAACAAAAATTGGATGGAGCGTATGAATGAGGTCCGGTGTGATCGATAGCTGAACGTTTTATTCGCCCTATAGTTCAAAGAATAGATCGCCACTTTCTGGGATAAAATTTTTTGAACAATATGCCCTCGAGGGCCAAATTTGTGTCCCTGCGTGAAATATTGAGGTCACAAACATGATTCAATGCTCTTCATGTCCAACTTCAAAGAAGGGTACAAAAATATTTTGCCGCGTAGACGAAAAGTTACTGTACTCTGATAACTACCGATAACTGCCTTCGGCGAAGCGCCTACAATGCACTGAATTTAATAAACTCCTGTTCGGACATTTGAATCCAAAGAATTTCTGAGAAACTGTTTTTATAAGCGCACCAGACGAGACGGTGGAAGCATTCTGCAATAACTTTCAGTAGAGTAGGAAATAGAAGCACGTCACCCTTCCAAGTATAGGTACAATGTCTTCTATTCCAGAACCTTTATTTGAGAATCGAAATCGTATCATTTCGGAATCGCTATTTTGGGATCTGAAATCAAAATTTCACTAAAAGGGCCGCTTTATGAGAGTTAAAGTGGACGGAATTGTTATTTCGGGAATCAGTAAGCCTCTATATTCAACGTTTGTCTTATTTGGGCGACGAAACACCTATAAAATCAGGCCTAGGACGCGATTGTGGCCGAAATTTTAAATACAATATTTTCAGAGTGGCAGCGAACGTCTATTCATCGATCGCAACCCTAACATATTCCAGTTTGTTCTGGACTTTCTTCGTGGCAGTTTTGTGTTGCCAGAAAACGACCAGCTGCGTCAAAAAATCCTGACCGAAGCCGACTACTTTGGTATTGCATCAATGATTACTTATCTGAACGCGAAGATAGCGGACGACAAGCTCATTTTGGTGACGATTGGCGACTGTCCCTCGAGAAACGTTCCTCGCAGCTTCATTCTTCAAGCGCGCGCAAATGGCTTTCACGAGCTGTTTCGATTGTACAAGCAAAATTATGAACTCGTGGTAGACGATACTGAATCGATGGAGATACAAGTAAGAAATGCAGTACCACTTTTTTATTATTAGGGTCCTCGGTGCCTGTACTAGGTCTAGCAGTTTCAATAGTTTCACAAAATTTACAAAGAGAACCTTCAGGGATCTACTGAAAAATGCTCATTTCTTGAGATTGGTAGCCTATTTGACATCCTAGTGCACCATGAGGCATGCTTTAAATGTAAAAATCAAACTTAACGAAACTTCCAGGACTTCTACTTGGGGGCCTACAGTTCAGCAAAAGCTCCGTAGATGTTAGGCGAAGCATGAACTAGTTCCATCCCCCTTTCGGAAATCGTCTCCAAGAATCAATTATCAAGAGGGACGGATGAGCCGCCTTTAAAAACTGGCCTAATTCCCTTAAATTTCAAATTCCCGCTCACTCCCTCACGACTTTCCCGCTTTACGGCCGCATCTATGGGAAAGCTGGTGCTTATGCGGAGATCACGTTGTCGTTTGCCTACCTGTGAGAATACTTGATCATTATCATTATCTTTACTGATGATGAAACAGCATGGAAAGCAAAAAGTTGTTGAAGCGCGTGAGCATACGGTAGGATGGTATTGTACATTAGTATGCTGATGCAGTTCAGGGTATTGCTAAAGCAGAAGCTAAAGCAGGCTTAGCGGAGACATACTGTTATTGGTTATTATCGATAAAGTTCTGAATAGAAGGGCGCGCCATCCTCACAAACAAATACAACTAACCGTATCTACAACAGCTACGATAAAGCTAACAGTTGATGTTTAGGTGAATCGCCCAAACGACAGAATATGGATGGCTTGTCTGAGCGTGGCGCTGTTCGGTAAATACGGGCTGACCAATCAGAAAGCGCTTCAATCAAGCATAATTGGCCTGCTGCCAATAGAGTTGCATATCGCAGCGTATCAACTGGGACGCGATATGCACATGCCGATCGACGTCATCAAAATACTGAACAGTCGACTGAAACAAGCGTAAAGAACATCGCAGAGTTCATTCCCCAGTTTTTATTACAACTGCGCAAAACTCATGATGATTAGAAATAGGTTTAATGTAAATTCTTGTGCTTTTGCCCGCAAAATACCAAAATTACTTTGGGGTATGACTCTGCATGCCCGTTATAAGCTCAGCAGTATTCATAATCGTTTACGTTGCTTGAAACCTCTTTCACTACATGTGTGAGTAATGAGAATTGATACACTGTGTCTCGATTTCGCATGAAATAGTGCGACGATGGCAATGCAAAATTGAAACTCAGTCTTTTCCGTTCTCAACAGTTTTCCAAACTGGTCCCTGGGGTGAGCAAATAATTTCAATTTTCTGAGAACAGTTCATGGATATCAAGTTGAAATTTTGTGGCATAAGAGGCAAGCAAGAAACCCTCACAGCCTCAGTAATCTTTTAAAACCTTTGAAAAGGCAGCAGTGTCTTGGCTACATGAAAATAAAAAGAATGTTAACGTATGGAAATAGACTAAACGTCTAGTTTTACTACTTTAAGCAAGCTTACCCAAAAAGAGATAGAGAAAATTTATAACCATTAATTCGTAATATTTTTGCCGTTGTCTTAAATAAACGCTCAACTTTCGTTTCAGGTTATTTCTAAAAGAAAAAACGTCTCGCAGCGCAATATTACGACGCCGAATAAACAGTAGCGCCCATGGTTCGCAGTCACGTGACGAGAAAAAGAAGAGGAAACTGTATTTGAAATTGCGGAGCCGTACCAGTCAATGCCGCACTACTGACAATCGCGCTCTATTATAAATCAAGCGCCGAAACAGAAGCTGACCGCAGCAGCCCATTCTTAAAACTATGATATATGTGGCGTTGCGACATTGCTAGCGCAATGATTGGTAAGAAAATCGGAAATGACCGATAGATTATCAATCATCGCGTTTATGATCCGTAGTCTGCAAATTCAGCAGCTTTATAACATAGCACCCATGCAGTAACTCTGAAGTCAGAGAGTGAAATGTCGTTACTCGTCAAATTCGTTACTCTCGCTCTCTGTTCCTCTTATTTTCTGATGCTGATTTTTGAAATAAACCATAAAGACTGTTCGAATTTGCTTGGATATGACTGTTATGTAACTTTTCCACTGATAAACTTCTAGTTCCGACCTTGTTATTCATGACTATGCTAAAAGTTATAAATATTTTGACTATATAACTAAAAAATCGCTAAGCCAACAACCTTCTAACGAGTCTTTCTATGCTTTTCACTTTTGCACCTATAATTTTGACAATCAATATTTCTAAAAAACTGAGATGAATGTTTCAGAGTTCAAGGAAGAGATTATTGTGCGCTTCTTGGATTCATTCTTACTCTCCTAATGTAGTTTTTGATGTCATAGTAGTTTTATTCCTGCTATCCTTCTTTTTCAAAAGATCTTTTTCACTCGAAAACTCGCTAAAAACAGAAAACAACAACTTACAAAAGATCTCATCGACATCAAAAAACGCGATTCTAATGATAATGGACAAGATCGTTCGCGATAATGATAATCGTGCTGGGAGGCAAGCACTAGCGGGAGAGACATTTAGTAATCGGCAGGTTGCCTCCTAATATATTTTAACAAAAAGGAACGTTAGAGCAAATACTGTTCAAAACATCGCCTTCTACAAAGATAGAAAGACTTGATTTATATCGAGCGTTAACAAATCAAACATAATTTCAGTATTGCGGAACGACTGCAGCTTAGCATAAAAGAGAAGTTTGTTCTCGTTACACTTGAAAACTGAAGAAGATAAACGACATGTGCTAAAACTAGTAACACCGGGACTATTTGCTATTTACTTTTGATCTCAAGCTAGTATTAGGTTGATGCAAAAGTTCAGCAACACTTGCGAGAACTGTGTTGCAGAACAAGTGTTGCAAAACTTTTGCACCAACCAGTGTTGGGCAACTAGGTAAATTTACCTAGTTTACTTAAATTTGGAGTAGTAAGTACTTTTTACTTACCTAGTTTCCATTTTGTTTTAAAATACTTACTACTTACCTAGTTATACCTAGGTAAGTATGCATTTTAAATGTCCGCTTTAATCCCGTCACTATTATATGACACGCATATCTAATGCCATACCGGTAATATAGCAGTGTGCTGCTCTTAACTGCCACATCTAATATAGCATTTTAAATAACCGCTGCTCTCCATCCTAGCGTATGACATGCACATCAATTAGCATGTACGGTAGCGCAGCATTTCGTTTGATTATCGGGACACAAATACAACATATTTATCATCTACCGTATTTCACAATACAAAATGGTTCCATGCGCTAATCAGGCGCCCCGAATGTGGAAGGTCTCGCAGGGATGTAAAATATGGTGTTAGTGCTTGAACAGACTGCGTTCCACTACGTAACGATTTCACTTACCTAGTTAACTTAAGTGCGTACCGATTTTGCAGTTCGAAACTAGGTACGAAACAGGTAAGTAAAACGTAACTTATTACTCACTTTTTACTTACCTAGTTCGAAACGCCCAACACTGGCACCAGCCTAGTATTATGAAGATGGCTCTAACTGTCCGAATTTCGAAAACTTATATCTGCGCCTGTACAGCGAAAAGAGACTCTAATGACCATTCACGTTATCCTATCAGGAAAGGAGTTTGATTAACTTGTACATACACATAAAAGAATTAGGTCATTAATCAAACTGTGTAACGAGCTCACAATAGTGTATCTCAAGCACAATATGTTTATACAAGTTGATCGGTCACAGAAGCATTATTAAGTCAAACGTGATCAAAGGTAATCTCTCGTTCTTCTACACTCACCACCGCGATCATGTCTAGTCTGTCAAACTTGGTCGCGGTTGCGACCGCAGAAGAACGATAGATAATCTTACCATGTCTAGTTTGTCACACTTGCACTAACTGCGTCCGCTGTATCAAGTTTGATCGATAGAGAACAGGTTTCCGTCCTGTTTGTCTCTGGCATAGCACGGTTACCCCCTCATCGTGCTCTCTGTGAGCTGTGTTGTATATAAGTTGTAGCCTCGTACCCGCTTTAGCAGTGTCCTATTTCAACTCAGCGACGTTGCAACAATACTGTCATGTTGGTTGCAATTATTCTCGCTACGATTCTCGTGGTGTATCTGGTGGATAGTTTCTATTGGAGACGACGGAAGCTGCCTCCTGGTCCGACGCCGTTACCACTAATCGGCAATATGATTCCAATGTAGGACTTCCATATTAATATTTCGACTTTCCTACAGATACATGCAGAAATACAATGACTAAAATATGTTAATATAATAGTGCAAAATTCTAAGCACATATTTGTGTTCATTTCGATAACATGTAACTGATTTTTACATTTATACACCTCTTAGCTTCATTGCTATTCTGTTTTATAAAGACTGATAGAGCGTGACTACTTATTGATAATATGCGTTCCATTGACGACATGTCGGCGAGTTAGATCTGCATTTCAATTAAGGGAAGAATAAAAGTGATAGCAGTGGATTCAAATTAAGTGTGCACAAACGAGATTCAAAGAGTGAATATTATTACTGACTCCATTTAAGCGCCGTTTTTGTTGAATGAACGATAATTTTTGATTCTCTTTTGTGCACTGCATACATCTATTCGTATTGCAAATCGCCCTGCTACCAAAGTCGCGCGACAGTTCAAATTAATTGGTGAATTGCTTAGGTTGACAAACAATCAGCAATATATAGAGCTTCTGCATGATAACAGCTGTCTCAACTTTTCAGCATGGCAGCTGCAGATCCTGTTGACCAGTTTTTGAAATGGAAGAAACAGTTCGGTCCGGTGTACACGGTGTGGCTGGGCCCGTATGCTAACGTCTTTGTGACCGACTATGATGTCATGCATGATGCTTTGGTCAAGCAGGGCGATGCGTACGCTGGGCGAATGAGAAACTACGCCATCGATCAAGTCCGAGGTAAGAACTTAAGAAGAATGATTTATACTTTTTTTAATGAAATCGAGCAAATATGTCACGGTTCATTGAAATAGAAAAGAAAAAGAACTGTATGAGTGAACGGATCAGTTCTCACATAATGGAGACATAATCTAAGTTAACGAAGCGCTGGCTTCCAAAAAGACTTCCGCTGCCTTAATTTAATTCCACATTAATAATGTGATAAATAATCTCTGACAATCCCGCTTACCACCACTGATTGCTTTGGAACCAAACAAAAGTGTTATCAAGATTAACGGTGTCTTTTACGTAGATTTGTCGGATCATGAGCTCCAGGCATTCTTTTCTGTTACACAAGATATTCTATCTCATTGTGTTTTCGTCCAGCATTTTACTTGCTATGCTCAAATACAATTTCAGGAGGCAATAGAGGAATTATTTTCTCCGACGGAAATCTCTGGCTGGAGCAGCGGAGATTCGCCCTCCACGTTCTTCGGGATTTTGGAGTGGGACGGAGCATAATGGAAGACAACATACTAACCGAATCGAGAGCATTGGTCGACGGAATCAGAGAAAAGCTGCACAAGTCGGGAGAACCGACCGAAGTCGAAGTCACGCCTTTCCTCAGCGTTTGCATTGGTTCCATCATTAATGCGCTCGTATTCGGCTACCGTTTTGACAATGTAAGGTGTACTTTATTAAACGTGGGCGTATACTTATGATATACTCAACTACAGTTTTATCTAGGCAACTTTCATTTTAAAGAAGACCTTTTTCAAAGTCAGAGAGAACTTACTCAAAAGGGTGGCGCAACTTTTTCTTACGCATTTGTTTTGTATGCTATTCTGCTCAGAGTTGTCCGATCCGGACGTTCGACACCTCATTTGAGAGCTGAGAATATGGCAGTTTTTACCGTAAAAGCCGGATTTTATTCATCTTTGGTCTTATCACGAAACTTGCAATTTTTTTAAAACTATTTTTACGCATGTTTTTTACTTCTTAATTTTTTCTTAATGCAACATAGCGAAAACGGATTGTGCAAGAATACGCAGCCGTTACTCAGAAGATAACTGAGCGAGCGATCGATGATTACCAACGCCGCCATGAGGAATGCGCTGAGGGGGAAGGGTGGACACTGAAATTTTAGAGGGTTAAAAATGTTTGTAGACATTAAAAATTATTACGCATTGCTATTTTTTCATAAGAAGACGATTTCTGAGGTAATGAACTGATGAGAAGCAATGAAAGCAAATTTCAAAAAAATTTTATAGTTGAGATATTGTGAAATGAATTGTTATTGAAAAATTGCAAATTTCGTGTAAAAGACCAATGATAAATAAAATCGGGCTTTTAATGGTTAAAACTGCCATACTCTCAGCTTTCGAATGAGCTATCAAATGTCCACATTGAACAGCTTTCAATGGCTTGGCATAGAAAACAAATGTGTCAAAAAAAGTTGCGCTACCCTGTAGAGCATTAAGAATCCGGCTATCGTCTACACTAAAAAATCTTATGGCTCGCAACACCACAACAGGATTCCTTAAGAATATGATAAGATTGTAAGGGGCTCAAACTGAAGTACTTTAGTGGAATAAAATTAATATTTTTCATAATAAGGACATAATTAATTAATCCCTTAATAAGGATTGATGGCGCTTCAAATGGTAGCCATTGTTAATTATCGTATTTGCAGGATAAACTAGAAGAATTTGCACAACTCAAGAAACTGCTCGATAAAGGAGTGAGTGCGGAATTCCAGTTCGTAATGTTCATCGCAGGTCCGATCTCCACTAAGCTGCCGTTCATTCGTTCGAGTTGGAACAGATTAATCAGCTGTATGGGTGAAATATTTGCGTTTATCGACAAGAACCTCGCCGCGCATCGCACCACGTTCGATCCAAACGAAGAACCGACAGATTTTGCCTATGCTTTCCTCAATAAGATTCATCAACTGAAGCAGCAAGGGAAAAGCATCGAAAATTATTCGTAAGTAAAAATACGTGTACAAAGCAGTGTCGCGATGATAAATAAGCAAGAAGCCGTGTTCACTGAAGATGATTTACTGTTAAATATAAGAAATTTCGGCTTACTGCAGCATTTTAGCCATTTATGACATGGGAGTAGAGGTTTGAGACACAGCCAACTATTCTCAGATTTAACTGACTGCACTTCAGTGAATAGGTTCAGAGGCCGTTTTAATCGATTTTAAGATGATTAATACAGGCATTTGGCCCATTATGAGCAAATTCAACTTGCTATTACGTTTAAAGCCCGAAATTTAGTTTGTTTAGTCTCAATAGACCCAATATTACATGTTGCAATGTACGATTTTAGCAATCTACAGTTTTCGAACGTCGCAGTGGACTTGTGGGGAGCTGGCTTGGAAACAACCTTAACAACGTTACGATGGAGTATCCTGTACATGATTCACTACCCTGAAGTTCAGGAGAAAATTCACCAAGAACTAGATCGTGTGATTGGCCGTGATCGTGACGTCATTATGGCCGACAAACCCACGCTGCCCTACACCATGGCCACGATTAACGTGAGAAAATTTAGGAATTAGCTTCTGGAATACTAACAATTAGCTGCGTTTTGGTAGCTTTCGGCTAGGGGAACTATTGCAGAACTGAAGAGTGGCCCCTGCATATAGATCATCGGAGCACAGAAGCATATTTCATAAAACTGTTGAGAATTCAGGAGATGATTCTCGATTCTGCATTGGCGTCATCGTATTATTACATGCAAAATTGATACTCGGGTAGAATTAAGACTCAGTTCATCAGATCTCAACACTCAACAGTTTTATGAAACAGTCCCCAGCATGGACACCTTTTACACAGGGAAGCATGCGTTTGCTTGACTAGAGACAGTTAAAGACAGGATCCAACCAAAATTTTATCAAATTTTTCGGAACACCAAAATACGGTGCTGGTAGCGTAATTGTGACTAAATTGCAAATCATCGCACTCTCTTGCTACATTCAATGCAGTCCCACGAATTATATTTGCATCTTGCTCGTCGCATTAAGAAACGGAAATTTTTGTTCATTTTCATTAATAATTTACTCTGCAGGAGGTACAACGCCGCGCAAATATTATGCCATTGAACGTCATGCACGCAACTACTCAGGATGTGACATTAGCTGGCTTCCAAATCCCGAAGGACACGATCATCCAACCACTGATTTCTTGCGTACACAGAGATGAACAGTATTTCCCCTCGCCCGAACTCTTTCAGCCTGAGCGCTTCTTGAATTCTGATGGTAGCTTGAAAAAAGTAAGTGTCGCCGTATGGCTTTCATTGAAAAATGGCAAAAGAGTCAACTATTTATTCATTTCGTTTGGTTAGTTACGGCTTTTTTAAATTTCGGTTCATCGTTGTTCTCTATTTTACTGATCAAATATGAATATTGATAATTACCGTCATTATGTAGTAGCTTATAGTTTAATTGATATCGAGGTAGATATTGCCCCCGTTCGCTGTTAAATTTTACATGTGAGCATGAGGCTGTCTAAAATCTTTTTGTCATTTGCTCTGCATTTGAAATGAAGTTTTCCCAAAAAAAGAAGGGCTGAAATCTGTTGACAGCTAACTGAATTTTTATAATTCGAAAGTATTTACGATGCGCACCATTATGAAAATAACGAAGATATTGGATCGGTTGCATATCGCGTACTTTAACTAAAGTCGTACTAAACGCAATAATAAAGGCTGGTCTTAAGTACGAGTTTAGCTAAAGTACGCGATAGGAAACCCGCCCATGGGGTCATGGAGCTTAACCCGTGACTCTATTACTGCGCTTAAATATCGTCCGCGCGAATTCCATTACCCTTACTTTACATGCGTGCGGGTTCAACCGTTAATTGCTGCGCGTGCCATTCGCACAATTTAATGGACGTGGCTTAAGCTCGAGAGGCCGCTATAGCCCATCGCAATCTTAAATGCCGAGCGTTTATTTTTGTTGTTCAGGTCGAACAACTGGTACCTTTCTCGTTGGGCAAGCGCCAGTGCATGGGAGAAAGTTTGGCCCGCATGGAACTCTTTCTCCTGTTCGCAAACTTTATGCATAACTTCAACGTATCGGCGCCGACCGGCAAGCCCCTTCCAACATTGAAGCCGAAAATTGAAGGTATATTTTCCCCACATGATCATAGTTGCGCGATTTCATCACGATATTAATTGCAACTTGTTTCTGTGAATTCTTACTTGAAATAAATCTGTGCTCCTAGCAATTTTTAAGGAGAGATGAGTATGTTTGTTTGTGATGTTCCTTGTTACTATAGATTTCAGCACATTTGTTCATATATGATCGCGCAAAGTGTTACAAGTTGCGTATTTTCTTGATTTCACTAAAGATGTACTTGAAATGACTGATTGAAATTATTTATTGTAAGTATACCTCTATTATACGCATTCATATAATGCTATGTTATTACAACTGCTATTATCAAAAATATTTTCATAACTGAATACTAACAAACGTGCTTGATGCAACACCTCAGATGTATCAACATTTTCCTTCAATGATAAAAAATTACTTCGAAATCGGACGGTCACGGCCGCGATTCGTAACGAAAAGTTAATCATGACATCTAGACCATGTACAATGGATGCGGCAAGTTTGAATCCAGATACTTGGAATAGGGAGTAACAGCATTACATACACACACATTGTTGTATATTAGACCATTTCATGAAAAAATGCGACGAGATTACGCACTGTAAAGGCAACACAGTCACAATGCACACGACGTTCGTCACTATGAAAACTTCTATTTAGACCTGGGATAAGCTGCTGAAGCGCTAGCACGATCAAAATCAGCCACAATAAGAGCAGAATACTAAACTGTTCCTAGTCTATTGAAATTCGAAAGCGATTTTCTGCGCGTTTGCAGCATTAGGAGACCCTGTAGACCATCAACATTGTCATATCATTAAAGACGTGCGATTAACTTGTACAAATGCGTCAACACATTAGGTCACTTACCGGGTTTTCTCGAAATTAAGCCCCGAGGCGCTGACGAAAAAAACGTGCTTTTTGGTGGTCACGTGAAATTCAAAATTACGCCCCGGGGCTTAATTTCGCGAAGTGCCTTAAACCGTAATGTAACACAGTATTGTTGAAATAATACCATCAGCTACTATTTTCATGAAGTTAGTCAACTTGGAGCAGCGATAGTTGACCATTTTACGCTAATTCGCAATTAAATGCAGTATTGCTCGCATATTTATTAATATAGCACTGGGGGAATTCCGAGAAAAAACTGCACAGACTGTACTATTTTGCGCTGTGGAACGAATACTTTTTACTCCGAAATTACGCCCCGGGGCTAAATTTGGGGGGGGGGGCCTAATTTCGAGAAAACCCGGTAATAGTCAATCCTATCAGAGCGCACGCAACGTTCGTCACTATGAACACTTCTGTTTAGGCCTGGGATAAGCTGCTGAAGCGCTAGCACGATCAAAATCAGCCACAATAGGAGCACCAAACAAGACTGTCCTGAGCCTTTTGGAATTAGAAAGTGAATTTCAGCACGTTTACAGCATTAAGAGACCTTAAAGACTAACAACATTGTCATATCATTAAAGACGTTTGATGAACTTGTGCAAACGCTTCAACGCATTAGGTCACTTATGTCCACTTATCAAGCTTTTATTATGAGACCAATAAATCAGTTCAAAAAGTAACTATCGTATGAAATATGCAAACATTTGTCTCTAAAAGCATAAATGAAGTGGTGCACTCTCTCCAGATCCCGTGAATTCTGTTGCTATAGTCGCTTACTGACGTGCCTTACCGATTTGTGATCGACGAATAAATGAGCGTCTGAACAAGCTGATGGTGAATGAAGGAACAAATGTTTCTACAAATAGACTAGATGGATATAGAACGGGTTTCTGTTGCGAACTCACATTAGTGTATCTCAAGTACAATATGTTACACAAGTGGATCGGTCACACGAGAGTTTTGTTGGCGTCGTGCACACGTATTCGAATTAGCGCGCACTAAGCTGACTATCCGCCCAACTGTGAAATGGATTGTATCCCGTTATCGTGTGATTACACAGTGTTGAATATGAAGGAAGAGAGTTGCACCCTCCAGAATGAGGTTAGTACGTGTATTTTGGGCCGAATTTGATGGTTGCGATGAAGAATAAAGGAAGGATTAACCACTAGAATCCTACAAATGGGGGCTGAGCTAAAAGAAGAATGTGACGGCCGGAGGATAAGTCGCCCAACGAAACCTCAAAGTGATGACTGGTCATCGTACATTGTTACCAACTGTTGATGACTTGCAAGGCTAACGTAGGCGTGGGAGCCTCTGGGAGTTGGTATTCGTGTTAATGTGAGCATGCGGTTACCATTGATCGCTAGGCCGGACCAACATAGGGTATCTTTTTTACCAGTGTCTGCTAACCCCGCGCAATGTGTTTGAATAGGATTGGACTGTAGGCGCGCATCAGTAATTTGCCCCATGAGGTTCTGTTGAGAATGTTGTGTGCGACCGAAGTTCCACTAACGGAGGTGGCAGACCGCGAGCAAATTGCTGGACTAAATGTAGAAGCATTGCGTGATAATTGCGTCCTCCTTTCTGCGCAATTGATGTGGTGCAGTGATATGGTAGCTAATGACCAAAGCGCGCATTACGCCACTAAAGAGCGTTTGGAGGCGCAGGTAAAAGCTAATCAGTAACTGAGCGCCGAGAAGGATGAGTTGCGAGTAGAATTTGAGGCGAAGGCGCAAGGTTATGACCAACCCATTGCGCAGTATGAGCAGCTAGAGTGGCAAGGACAATTAGACTAGGACCGAATCGCACTGTTGCGTGAACAGCTGAGTAACGCGTCAGTACCGGCGCTTCTATACAAGCAAGAAGGGGTACCAAGGTATTCAAATGGGCGTGAGAAACTGGTGGGCATCGCGCGCCAAATTCCTAAGGGCGAGCCAGGCTGCCGTAAGTTTGCCAACTTTGTCTGGCTAGAGCGTGGTCACGCCAGCCACAGTTGGAGCCGCGGCTGTAGACCAGCGAAGCCCATATAGTGTGGACACAATGCCATACTATAGGTGGCGACCGGCAACGCTTGAAAAAAGGCAGCCTGAGAAGAAGCTTAACTTTCTGACGTTGCTTTGCGGAAGACTGGAGACTTGCGCAAGAAAGGTATAAAAAATTTGGATTCAGCGTATTTTATATGATACTTGATGTTAGTGCGCTACTTGTGTCAATTGCGTAACATTGTGTTGAAAGATTAAGATTGCAAGCATCAGCTTTTTTGGCAGCTTTTGTAAATTAAAAAAACGTGGAGCATTGCGCTGATTATACACATTAATAGACTTTTAACACTGTGAATGGTGGTCATTTTGATATATTATTTGTCCATATTTGATGCGCGGTTGAATTGCGATTTCATGTCAAATTTTTTTACTGCGCGTTACTTGAACCAATGCAAACTACTTAATATGTGAATTGATCATTTAGATGAGATCGCCAAGATACTTAGTATCGCTGGACGTGCTGCGGTTAGCCAGGATCGACCTCAATTGATTGCAAGATGGGAAGCAGCCGCGCATAGATCCGGCAAAGGTAAGTAACTCATTCACATTATCATTGCAGAGTATGAGTGCCTTGGAAGCGCAGCTGCCAAGCTGGTTTATGCAGCTGTGGGGTAGAGAGGAGGTGCATTTGCCAAATGAAAACGTGTTGACCACAGCGCTCCAGTGGGTCAAGAGTAAGTTTCAGACTTTGAATAAGTACAAAGGTGCAGGGGCTGACAAGTTCTTGGCTGCCCCTTTTGAAATGCCTAATGTCCAACTGATCAACGCTGAGGTAGGCAGCATTATCCCGCAGAAGCGTGAGTATGAGGATCGCCCCAGTTTGCCTGAGAGGCAGCTGCAAGCAACGATGTTTGACCACAATGAATGCCGCCAACGTCTAGTTGATATTGAGGGACAGCTCGCTAGCATGCAGCAGATGTATGCAAACCAGGTAAGTGAGTGCAATGCCTTAAGAGCGATTATTCAGCGAGCTCAGGACACAACCTCTAAGTTGCGCACAGAGTGTGACTATGCTCAATTCAAGTTGACGCAAACTATGCAACAGGTTGAGACTGAGCAGCAACTGAGAAGAACCAAGAAGAAGGCGATGAAAAATCTTCAAGCTGTTACCATCCATCGCGATGCCAAGATTAAGCAAAAGGTGAGAGCTATTAGTAAGATTACAGTGAGACTGAGAGCTGCCAATAAGTGCATTATAGAACTTGTCAACGATGTCCAGCAGCGCGATCAGGTGATTGACCTTCTCAACAACAAGGGTCATAATATAGGTGTGTCTCATATTTCAGCTAAAATTGGTTCAGCCTATTCGCATGAGGTACACCTCATGTGTCTGAAATTGATTGGCAATAGGGTACCACATGAGAATATCCCAAGCGTTATTGAAGCAATTATGTCTGCTGCTGGAAAGCATCTTTCCAATGTTCCTAATGAGCGTACGGTGCGCAATATCGCGGGAGCAGAATGTCTCTCGTTATCGCAGGCACATGTGGCGGAAGCACTTAATGCTGCAGGTGATTTAACCTTACAGAGTGACGAGACGTCGAAGTTCGGGCAGCAGTTCCTGGCAACTGCTGTCCGAACAAGTGAGGGAGATACATTTGTACTAGGTCTAAATGAAATTTGCAATAAATCTGCTCAGTCTACTTTGGACATTTTTAAGGAGAAATTGACAGCTTTGGAGCGCGTTTCAAGTTGTAATGGAGTTGCATATGATGTTTTATTGAAGATGAAATCAACGATGAGCAATTGAGTGGTAACAGAAGTTTTATTCAATTGACTTTTGCAGTCGTACAAGGAGGAGATTTGCCCTTTAATCATTGATAATTGGAATGAACTGAGTGCTAATGAACATGCGGGGTTTACTCAGGTTGAATCTTTTTTCTGTTCTCTACATCTTCTAGCCAATTTTGCCGATCTGATGAGTGATGTTTTAATTAAGCATGAAGGATGTGTGGCTGAGCCAGAGCATTTGGGGTCGCTTCTTGAACATATTGGCTTTAAATCAAATGAACTGGGAGTGTTTCGGTTGATTAAAACTGTTGCCAAATGTTTTGCCAAGCGTGGCTCTGAATTCGGTCTCTATTCCCAATGGCGTATTTTTTTTGAAAGATAAAGGAGCGGAACTGCGGCCATTTGCGCCTTTTAAGGGCAATCGGTTCAATATTGTATTTTTCAACGCGAAAATAACATGTTCCTCATGCTCTTTTAATAGTATTTCTAGAATAAGTGGGCGAAAATCGCCTCCAGAAGGCTGTGCTGGCAGATCTTAAGGAGCCCATGTTTCTTTCTGAGCTGAAAGTACTGGCACTGCTTGGAAAACAAGTCACCAGCTCACTATGGGGACTTCTGGAATCAGATTTGAATGACTATTTCAGCAAGCTGCTCGAGTGTTTGGAGAGCAGTGCTGCTGACCCAACTGACTTTCTCAGTGGCGAGAGCTGTCCTTTTGATCGAATTTTGTTGCATAATGACGCCATCTTCAAAAAAATTATTGAGCCTTATGAAGATTGCGATGCAGCTACTCTCACCATTGCCTCCCTTTCGCTAATTGCGCTTGCAGGTCTCATACAAATAATGTGTGTTGATCAGTTGCCAGGAGGTAAGTACTTTAACCCTGCTGCCTCTCTCAGACAGATGATGACATCAGTGCCATTACATAACAAGACACCAGAAGCAGTGTTTGGGTTTCTTGATAATTTGATGACATGCCGGCCGAGTGCTAGCATTCTTGCTAATGAGGCCTTGATAATGTTTAGCAGGAATAAAAAAAGTGCTTGACTATCTGCAAAAACGCCAGAGGAGGCCTCTGCATTGGTTCGCAACGCTCAGCTTGATTCAAAGCAACTTCGTGTTGTATATCAAGTAATTAATTTACCTTAATGTGATACAATATGAGTTTATATATCTAATATAATTTTTAAGGAACGCAGCACTCGACTACAAGAAGATGCTGTGCGTAAATTGCGCGAAAAGCACATGCGGCACCAAAACCAGTTGGCGTCGGCGGCGCAACAGCGCACCAAAATCACTGTCGAAATGTTTCGAGATGGCCTTTGGAAATCGACCAAAGAGATCGATCGTAAGTTGCACTGTTTTCTCAGAGAATCGGATAAATCGATTGCTTTAAAAACACAACTGAAGTTCCGTGATAAAGTTTTACAGCAGCCTCCCCCTGAAGGACATACCAGCAAGTTTTATCACTTTCCTGCACAGCATGTGCCCTTTCCTGTCAGTGAACTTCGCGTCCATCTTGTTCAACTTGTCTCTTCTGCTTCTCTCGCTCCTGAAGTCTGAAGAGTTGGGGATTGTGGGTAGACTTGTTGACCAGGAAACGGGCGTTCAACGGTGGCTTAGGGGGAAAGTAATTGCCACTGCGCCAGGACACAGCGAATGGTATAATGTAGTATATGAATTAGATCCCAATGTCATCTGTACATATCGTCTCAAAGAAGATCTGGAAAGCAATAGTTTGCGAGTTTTATAAATGGAAGAGCTAAGTTAAATAGTGCTATATTATATCATTAGTTTCAGTTTGCTATTTTATGTTACCCTATTTATGTCTCGACTGGCTTTTGTATGGCAATATGAATGTATTCGTAGTGTGCGGCTACGCTAAAGATTCAATAGTTAGTGGGTGTGCACGGACGCACTGACTCTTGCGACTTTAGAACAGTACTCACAATTTTTCTGCGTGTTACATTAACTCATGATTTATTTACTAACAGCACGTTATTTTATCTTATGCGTACAGCTTCTTAGTTTTATAAGACTCTTGCTTTAATCTCTAACTTTAATTTCGCAAATTATTGCTTTCTCCTTGCTGTTTTATTTATTTTGCTTAGTTCCCTCTACTTGCCCATTTAATTTCTACTTATTTGCTTGCTCAATGTCACCTTTGCACTTTTTGTTGCTCCTTTGGCCCTTGATTGCATTGCTTTTTTGCCGTCTTCGAAATCCTCTCATTTATTTCACTTTTCGCTTGCACATCCTGAATGCGTAGAATGAATATCGCCAACGTAGGAACTGTTGCTTAGTCTTTGTTACTTTCTTGCTTGCTCATTTTTGCTTTTTTCCTTTGTTGCTCCGTTTTTTGTTGCTTGCATTGTTTTTAGTCTTCCGAAATTCTGATGGGAAGAATTGTTGTTTTATCTATTCGTAAGTGTCAGCCTTGCATCAAACCTCCTCGTGGTGGCTGATGGTAACAGCAGCAAAAAGCTGGTTGGCTAATTGATGCGTTTGTTGAATATTTGTTCTGGTCTGATATGTCATCCTATAGTGCAATGTTGAATAAAAATAGACAAGGCGAATAAAATGCAAAGTTTGAAATCCAGTTACTACCGAATAACGGAAAATATGTGCTACCATTTTACCTGAAAACTCAAATTTTATTGTACTACGCAACGATTCCTTTTTTGTTAACTACGGTATAGCGACCGAGCGCTGGGCGTGTTGCGCCTTAGCTTAGAATGTTACATGTGGCACGATGCGCACGATGTTATATCGCTTTTTTAATTAAAATTTAGCTTATAAAACGACCATTACCATCGCACTATTCACATCGCGCTGCATCGAATGATAAATCGTTTTCTAGATTTCGGCGTTAAATTTTGACTGCCGGTCGCTAAAAATATAGGATAAGTGAACCCGGCACTTGTATTTGTGAACTGCGATCAAGTTTGACAGACTAGACTTGATCACGGTGCGACCACTTCTAGTCTGTCAACGTTGGTCGCACCGCGAGCAAGTTTGACAGACTAGACTTGATCACGGTGCGACCACTTCTAGTCTGTCAACGTTGGTCGCACCGCGAGCAAGTTTAGTCTGTCAAAGTTGGTCGTGGTTGCGACTGGAGAAGAACGTTCGATAATCTGACCATCTCTAGTTTGTCACTCTAGCACTTATTGCGTTCGCTGTACCAAATTTGATCGCTGGAGAACCGGTTTCTGTCCTGTTGATCTCTGAAAAAAGCACGGTTACTCCCTCACCGTGCTCTCTGTGAACTGTGTTGTACATAAGTAGCAGCCTCGTACCCGCTTCAGCACTGTCCTATTTTAACTCAGCGACGTTGCACCAATACTGTCATGTTGGTTGCAATTATTCTCGCGACGATTCTCGTGGTGTATCTGGTGGATAGTTTCTATTGGAGACGACGGAAGCTGCCTCCTGGCCCGATGCCGTTACCACTTATCGGCAATATGGTTTCACTGTAGGTCTTCTATATTAATAATATTTTAGCGTTATACTATTATATACAAAAATACGATGAGTAAAATAAATTTATATAATGGTACAATGAAATATAATACACATTTCTGTTTATATCGATAACATATAGGTGATTTTAAAGGTAACGAACGCAGCTCTTAGGTTTCATTGTTATTCTATTTAATAAAGACTGATAGAACATGACTACTTTTTAAAAATATGCGTTCCATTGACGACATATCGGCGAGAAAGGTCTGCATTTCAATTCAGGGATGGATGAAAGTGATATCAGTGAATTTGAATTAAGCGGGCAAGAGCAATATTGAAAGAGTGAATGTCATTAGCGACTACATTTAAGCGCCGTTTTTGTTGTAAAACCATGAACGTTAAGTTTTGATTCTCTTTTGTGCACTGCATTCATCTATTCGTATTCCAAGTCGCCCTGCTACTTAAATCGCGCGGCAGTTCAAACTAATAAGTATATTGTATATGTCGACAAATTATCAATAGTATAACGCTTCTGCATAGTAACAGATGTCTCAACTTTTCAGCATGGCAGCTGCAGATCCCGTTGACCAGTTTTTGAAATGGAGGAAGCAATACGGTCCGGTGTACACGGTGTGGCTGGGCCCGTTCGCTAACGTCTTTGTGACCGACTATGATGTCATGCATGATGCTTTTGTCAAGCAGGGCGACGCGTACGCTGGGCGCATGAGAAACTACGCCGTCGATCAAGTCCGAGGTAAGAACGTAAGCAGAATGCAAGACAATTTTCCAATGAGCAGATATGCCATGGTTCATTGTAACAGAAAAAGAAAAGGAACTTTGCTATACGGATGTTATTGGGAAGACCAGTTCTCATATTATAGAATCATGACATAACTGAACAAAGCGTTGACTTCCAAAAAGGCTTCTACTACCATACATTAAGTTCATTTAAATTCACCCCCCCCCCCTCAAAGTGGTTAACGATCCCTGCCAATCCCGCTGACCACCACTGATAGCATTGAAATAAGAAAAAATGTTGACAAGATTAACGGTATCGATTTTATTGACAGTTGGATCTTGTCCTATCCTGCTGATTCTGTTTGGTCACATAAAGGTATTTTATCTCATTAGGTTCTCATTTGACATTCAACTCTCTATGCTCAAATACAATTTCAGGAGGCAACAAAGGGCTCATTTTCTCGGACGGAAATCTCTGGCTAGAGCAGCGGAGATTCGCCCTCCACGTTCTTCGCGATTTTGGAGTGGGACGAAGTATAATGGAAGACAACATACTAACCGAATCGAGAGCATTGGTCGACGGAATCAGAGAAAAGCTGCACAAGTCGGGAGAATCGACTGAAGTCGAAGTCACACCTTTGCTCACGGTGTGCATTGGTTCCATCATCAATGCGCTCGTATTCGGCTACCGTTTTGAAAATGTGAGGCATATTTTATTTAATGTGGGGCGTATATATGTAAATATATATCAATGTCAAATTTAACTAGGATACTTTTCAATTCGGAGAAGACGGTTTCAATATCAGAGAGGACATAATTCATGTTAATTCAGTTTGAAAAATGTTTTGTTTGCTTCTAATAGTGTTCTTTTTAATGTTAATATAATACAGTCAGCATCAGTACCGTTAACTGGTCATCAAGTGCATCATACATTATACCAAAAATCGATAGTGACATTGCTGCGCGCTGCGAGAGTTTAGAATTTGCGTCTCGCATGTGCGATGCTTTTAGCAAGAAAACATTATAACGAGCGCCTGTTTCGTATTTGCACGCGTTGCAACTAAAGTACTTATATGGAATAAAATGTATATATGTCATATTGAAAACATAGTAAGTCAACCCCGTAATAAGGATTGATGTACTTCACAGCGCAGCCATTGTTAATCATCATATTTGCAGGATAAACTGGAAGAATTTGTACACCTCAAGAAATTGCTCGATCAAGGAGTGAGTCCTGAGTTCCAGTTTCTATTCTTCATTGCGGGTCCGATCTCGACAAAGCTGCCGTTCATTCGTTCGAGTTGGAACAGATTCAAGAGTTGCATGGGCGGAATATATGACTTTATCGACAAGAACCTCGCCGCGCATCGCACTACGTTCGATCCAAACGAAGAACCAACAGATTTCGCCTATGCCTTCCTCAATAAGATTCATCAACTGAAGCAGCAAGGGAAAAGCATCGAAAACTATTCGTAAGCGAAAAAACGCTGTTAAAGAAGTGCCGTAATGACGAATAAACGAGGGACCGTGTTCACTGTAGGTGATCTACTGAAATATGAGAAATTTGGGTTGAGTGTCGTATTTCCACATTATATGACTGTACGAAAACGGCAGGCTTCCTCCGGCCGGTCTAAGCCTAAACACGCCACACAACCATGCGTTGGTTTAATGCAGTATGCTGTATATGCGTGTGTAGCGTGTTCTAACGCAATCCGGCCGGATGGGACGTATCGTTTAAATACTCTATGACAGCGTAGCGGGGGTTTAAGACGCAGGCAACTTTCCTCATATTTTACTGACTGCGCTTCAGTAAATAGGGTCAGAGACCGTCTTAATCGAGTTTAGAATTACGAATTAAAGCTCATGGCCCATTATGTACAAAGTCGACTTGCTGCTATGTTTAATGTTGGTACTAACACCCCCCCCCCCATTAATTGTATATCTTTCTTGGCTGCACGATGAGTAGCTTGCCTTAAGCGCCGTCCTAGCGATTGCTCTCACCCGAAAACAATAAATGTATTAGCACAAAGTGCATGACACATTTCCATTATACTGCTATTTCGAAATCCATAAAAGGAAACTTGATTATTTTTGGCTTATTTGATCATAATATACTGAATAGAATGCGATGGGAAATTCTATTTCAGCAATAGACAGTTTACGAACGTCGCATTCGACTTGTGGGGAGCTGGCTTGGAAACAACGTTAACGACATTGCGATGGAGTATCCTGTACATGATTCACCACCCTGAAGTTCAGGAGAAAATTCACCAAGAACTTGATCGTGTGATTGGCCGTGATCGTGACGTCATTATGGCCGACAAACCCACGCTGCCCTACACCATGGCCACGATTAACGTGAGAAAATATTAAGAATTAGCTTCTGGAATACTAGAAATTAGCTGCGTTTTGGTAGCTTTCGGCTAGGAGAACTGTTGCAGAACTGGATAGTGGCCTCTGCATGTAGATCATCGGAGCACAGGAGCCTTTTTCAAAGAACTGTTGAGAATTGAGAAGTACATTCTCGATTCTGCATTGGCGTCATCGTATTATTACATGCGAAATTGATCCTCGGGTAGAATTAAGACTCAGTTCATCACTTCTCAACACTCAACAGTTATATGAAACAGGTCCCAGCATGAACACCTTTTTCACAGGAAGGCACGGGTCTGCTTGACTAGAGACAGTTGAAGACAGGATGCAACCAAAATTTCTTCATATTTGGAACGCTAAATACGGTGCTGGCAGCTTAATTGTGACTAATTTGCAAATCATCGCACTCTCTTGCTACATTCAATGCAGTTCCATGGTTTATATTTGCATCTTGCTCGTCGCATTGAGAAACGGAAATTTTTGTTCGTTTTCATTAATAATTTGCCTTACAGGAAGTACAACGCCGCGCAAACCTCTTTCCGTTCAACGTTCCGCATACCACTACCCAAGAAGTGACATTAGCTGGCTTCCAAATCCCAAAGGACACGATCATTCAACCATTGATTTCTTGCGTACACAGGGATGAACAGTATTTCCCCTCGCCCGACCTCTTTCAGCCTGAGCGCTTCTTGAATTCTGATGGAAGCTTGAAAAAAGTAAGTGTCGCCGTATGGCTTTCATTGAAAAATGGCAAAAGATTCAACTGTTTTTTCATTTCGTTTGGTTAGTTACGGTTGTTTTTTTATTTCGGTTCATCGTAGTTCTCTATTTAACTGATTAAATATGAATATTGATAATTACCGTCATTATGTAGTAGCCTATAGTTTAATTAATATCGAGGTTGATATTGCCCCCGTTCGCTGTTAAATCTTACATGTGAGCATGCGCCTGTCAAAAATCTATTGTCATTTGCTCTGCATTTGAAATCAAATTTTACTATATATATAAGAAAAAGGGTTGAAGTCTGTTTTGAGCTAACTGAATTTTTAAACTTCGAAAATGTTAACGATGTGCACCATTATTAGAATAACGGAATTATTGGGTCACGGAGCTTAACCCGCGACTCTATAACTGCCCTTAAATATTATCCGCTTGAATTCCATTACCGCATACTTTACATGCGTGCGGGTTCAACCGTTAATTGCTGCGCGTGCCATTCGCACAATTTAATGGACGTGGCTTAAGCTCGAGAGGCCGCCATAGCCCACCGCAATCTAAAGTGTCGAGTGTTTATTTTATTGTTCAGGTCGAACAACTGGTACCTTTCTCGTTGGGCAAGCGCCAATGCATGGGAGAAAGTTTGGCCCGCATGGAACTCTTCCTCCTGTTCGCAAACTTTATGCATAACTTCAACGTGTCGGCGCCGACCGGCAAGCCCCTTCCAACATTGAAGCCGAAAATTGAAGGTATATTTTCTCCACATGATCATAGTTGCGCGATATCATCACGATATTAATTGAAACTTGTTTCTGTGAATTCTCACTTGAAAGAATACTGTGCTCCTGACGAATTTTAGGGAGAAATGAGTACGTTAGTTTGTGGCGTTCTTCGTTACTAGAGATTTCAGCACATTTGTTCATATCTGATCGCGCAAAGTGTTGCAAGTAACATGTCTTCTTGATTCTAATAGATATATGTTGAAAGTCACTGATTGAAATTATTTATTGCACGTATACTTTTATTATACACATTCATGTAATGCTATGTAATTAAAATTACAATTATTAGAAATATTTTCATAACTTTATGTTAATAATTGTGCGTGATGCAATACCTCAGATGTATCAACATTTCTTTTCAATGATTTAAAATTACTTCGAAATCGGACGGTCACGTCCGCGATTCGTAACGAAAAGTTAATCATGGCATCTAGACCATGCACAATCGATGCGGCATGTTTGAACGCAGATACTTGGAATAGGGTATAATAGCATTACATACACACATTGTTGTACATTTGACCATTTCCTGAAAACTTGCGATGAGATTTCACACTAGAAGTCAATCCAGTCACAGTGCATGCGACGTTCGTCACTATGAACACTTCTATTTAGGCCTGGAATAAGCTGCTGAAGCGCTAGCATGATCAAAATCAACCACAGTAAGAGCTGCAAACAGAACTGTTCCGAGTCTTTTGAAATTCGAAAACGAATTTCAGCGCGTTTGCAGCATTAGGAGACCATCAATGTTGTCTTATCATTAAAGACTTTCGATTAACTTGTGTAAACGCGTCAATACATTATGTCATTCACGTTCACTTATCAAGCTCTTATTATGAGACCAATAAATCAATTCAAAAAGTAACTATCGTTTTTTTTCTTCTTAAGCCTTTGTACCGCTTTTCTCAGTGTCGGCTTTTTGCTGATGGGATGGAAACCCGCCAGTAGGATAGCGACTGTAGAACATCCGGTCGGCCGTCGCATGCCTGTCACCGGGATGGTGGCTATGTGAAAACCACCGCAGCATAGCTGCTACCAATTCCCCGACCCACGGAGGGATGAACACCTTGGTTGGTTTAGGGGCCGCCCTCAGCGGGAATTGAACCCGCGTCCTCGAGATTGGTGAGTGATGGTTTTTTAGACCACTACACCAATCGGCCACCAAAAAGTAAATATCGTATGAAATATGCAAACGGTTATCTCTGTAAGCATCAGTGAAAAGATACACTGTCTTCTGATATCGTAAATTGTTTTGCTATAGTCGTTTACTGACAGCTCTTAGCGATTTATGATCGACGAATAAATGAGCGTCTGAACGAGCTGAGGCTGAATGAAGGAACAAATATTTCTGCAAATAGGCTAGATGGATACAGAACGGCTTTTGTTGCGAGCTCACATTAGTGTATCGCAAGCACGATATGCTTATACAAGTTGTTCTGTTACCTATATAGTCAAATTTATTGTGTTTACAGTGAAACCCGAATATAAGAGCAAGCAGGGAAAATCCGAAAATTGCTCTTATATCCGGGGTGCTCTTATATCCGGGCCTCTTATATCCGGGTTTCACTGCATGTATAGTTATAGTTAATATAATTTACACTTGTGCTGTTTACACGTGACCATGTATGGTATGTCGCACTTGGTTTCAATTGTGACCACAAAAGAACGATAGATAATCTTCCCAGGTCTAGTTTGTCACATTTGTGCTTACTGCGTCTGCTGTATCAAGTTTGATCGATGGAAAACCGGTTTCTGTCCTGTTTGTCGCTATCAAAGCACAGCTACGCGCGTGCTCTCTGTGATTTGTGTTTTGGTTATTTGAATGAAAAGGACGCTCTAACTACACTCTTCTGTGCGCAGTGCGTTGGTATATAAGTTGCAGACTCATACCCTCGCAACAGAGCGCATTATATCAACTCAGCGACGTTGCACCGAGACTGTCATGCTGGTTGCAGTTATTTTCGCAACACTCCTCGTGGTGTACCTGGTGGACACTTTCTACTGGAAACGACGAAAGCTGCCCCCTGGTCCTACGCCGTTACCACTTATCGGCAATATGATTCCATTGTAGGCCTTTTATATTAATAATATTTTAGTCTTATACTATTATATTAAAGAATAAGATGAGTAAAACATTTATATAATGATAAATCGAACCTAATACATATTTCTGTTTATTTCGATAACATATAGGTGATCTTAAAGGTAAAGCAGCTCTTAGCTTTCATTTTAATTCTCTATTGTAAAGACCGATGTTGTGTGACTGCTTTTTACAAATTATGCGTTTTATTGTCGACATATCGGCGACTAAGGCCTGCATTTCAATTTAGGGATGGATGAAAGTGATATCAGTGAATTCGAATTAAGCGGGCAAGAGCGATATTGAAAGAGTGAATGTCATTAGCGACTACATTTAAGCGCTGTGCTTGTTACATGACAAAGAACGTACATTTTTTTCGTATTTCGCGCGCAGCTTCTATCCATCGGTATTACTTGTCGCCCTGCTGCCTAAATCGTGCGGCAGTTCAAATTAACTGGTGCATTGCTTATGTTCACAATCATTCAATAATATTTCTCAACATTTCAGCATCGCAGCTGCAGATCCAATTGGTCAATTTTTGAAATGGAAGAAACAGTACGGTCCGGTGTACACGGTATGGCTGGGCCCGTACGCTAACGTTTTTGTGACCGACTATGATGTCATGCACGATGCTTTGGTCAAGCAGGGCGACGCGTACGCTGGGCGCATGAGGAACTACGCCGTCGATCAAGTCAGAGGTGAGAACTTAAGAGGAATGCAAGACAATTTTTCATTGAACAGATATGCCATGGTTCATTGTAACAGAAAAAGAAAAGGAACTTTGCACTACGGGTCTTATAGGGAAGACCAGTTCTCATACTATCGAAATCGTGTTCTTGTTGAACAAAGCGTTGGCATCCAAAAAGGCTTCCATACATCAAGTATATTTTTAAACATCACCATTGAGATAAACGATCTTTCCGAGTCTCTCTGATTCCAAAGTTATCAGTGGTAGTCAGAGAAAATATCAAGATTAACGGTATAGATTTTGTTGACACTCGGATTTTGAATCTTGATGATTTTATTAGGCCGCATAATATACCGTATTTCTTCCAATAGACGCCCACCCTCCAATAGACGCCCCCAAGTAATTGTCCCTCTCTAGGATAATTAAAATTATAAACGCCTGAGCAGTGAAGGTCAATACTGAGCTCCCATTCAAATTCGACTACTGATATTGCACAATCCTTACATTTATGAATAATATTCTACACTGTAGTAGCAATTGGGAAAAAAAGATGCTCTCTCTTCAACGAACGCAAAGTTGAAACATTGGTCGAAATAATAAGCGCCCTCCCTCCAATAGACGCCCCCTCAAGCCTTGATTGAAAAAATAGACGCCCTAGGCATCTATTGGAAGAAATACGGTATTTTATCTCATTCGGTTCTCGTCCGACATGCAAATCTCTATGCAAAAAACCAATTTCAGGAGGCAACAGAGGAATTATTTTCTCGGAAGGAAATCTCTGGCTAGAGCAGCGGAGATTCGCCCTCCATGTTCTTC
>NIUQ01001301.1:0-32596 GCA_002796945.1 Plectus sambesii | reverse complement strand
GGTGACACTGGCGGCGCGTTCGTTAGTGGAGATGTTGCGGTTGAACTTGGTGGCGTTGCCGAGGACGACGATTTGGAAGCCGCGCAAGAGACCGTTGATTTTCTCGGGTGGCGGCGGACGCCAAGATATCCTCAGCGTCGTCATGTTCATCATACGCACTCGCACATCGGCCGCGGCGGCGGATGGCGCTAAAATATTTCCTTTAGCCCATATATTTTTTTCTTTAGGGCACATAATTAATTCCTTCCTTAACGCATAGCAATCCAAGTGGGCAATCGAACACTACCTGCCGATTCACTATTTTCGACGCTGCGCTCGGATAAACCGTGGTATCTAATGCTTTCAACCCTCTACTTTCTGCTCGCGTGAGCCTTGCGAACATAACTTTACGTAATCTCTACGCAAACAGAAGACAAAAGTACTTACGCGCTTCGTCGGTCGTGCCGTCCAGGGAGTTGCTCGGAACGCCCTCCACCGTCTTGTGATAGGGAATGATGAAGAAGGCGTAAGTGGTGTACGGTAGCAGCCCTCCTACTGTATAGCTGCTCACCGTCGGGTTCGTCACGTTCACCCAATTCCGTTCGGGAGACGACGGCCCTCGCCACTTAATATAAAAGCCTTGAATCAGGGACTCTGTGCGTTTCTGCTGAAACAGGCGGCAATTTGAATGAGGCTTTTGCAATCAGTTGTATTATTAGTAACGCGCTAGGCAGGTCGATCTTAGCGCGATTATCTGAGAAGTAATGGATGCCTTAGCAGGATGAATTTGGGTGCGCGAAATTTAAACGTCAATGTTCACACGGAATTTTGTTCACTACTCGGGATGCCTAATTTTATCCACCAAAATATACGTCACAACGTCCAGAATCGCGCGCGCAAGGTAAAACCACTCGACGCGTGGACAAAGATCTAGGAAGAGGCACAGTCCTATTCCCCCCAAGAAAAAAATGAAACAACGTACCCTCCAGGAGAGCTTCATGGCCGTGGCGTTGACGCTCTTAACTTCGAGCAGCTTGATGAGTTGCTCGGCGCCAAGCCGCTTTCTCGCCAGGTCCAAATCGAGATTGGCGTTCGCCTCGGAAAGATCATCTGAAATGAGCAACATAAATATTTTTCTGCTTTCGCTAAACATGAGTACGAATAAAAACATCGATGAATTCTGTTATGAAGGTATAATAGCACAGGAGAAAAAAGGGCATAAAACGAACCGGCGCTTTTCACTCCCCGAGTGCGGACGATATTCGAAACGGGGGAAGGAACGCTGATGCCGTGTTCGTTCTCCGCGCGCACAACAAACGCGTAGGAATGGCCCGACTGGAGATTCTTCACCACAAACTTCGGATCTCTGATGTAGTCGGGCACGTTGTACCACGTCTGAAAACACAAATTAATCAATAGACACGCATGAAATAAACCGCTTTAAATTTAATAACGATACTTTCTTATTCAGAAAGGACTTTTTTCGTATTGATGCGACTTGGAAAATGTGGCATATAAGCAACGTTTTCGATCGGTGAGAAGATAAAGCGCTGCGGGCATGTGGAGCCTCTTGTACGACAGAAAAACGACTTCATCGCGCTGTTGGAAAAATGGCGACATTTTTGTGAATGGCGCGATCTTACGAGATCTTCGTTCGCCCTTTCCGACCCACGTATACTTCAAACCTTTCGATCAGTAAGACGAAATGTCATTTACTATAGCTCGCAAAGATAATCGGTACTTGATTTGTAGATGTAATAAATAATAGAATAATGAGCAATGATCTTTTCTAGAATATTGCCTAATTCAGTCATGACTTTCGCAGGAAGAATTAATCAAGCGCAAGTCACGATCAACTAACCGCAGCACGTCCCACAATTTCAATTATAACAGTTATTATTGGAGCAGTTTCGTTAAAGTACAGCCAAACAACACCCAACGCACCTGTCCAATCTCCGGACTGTAATATTGCAGAATATAGCCGACGACGGGAGACGCGCCATATTTGTCCGGCGCGGTCCATTCCAGCGTCGCAGTCGTCTCCGTCGTGTTCGTCACGGTCGGCTTGCCGGGCGCCGAGGGAAAAGTCGCCGCGTCAGGCATTCTTCGAAATTCCGCCTTCGGATTGTCGTGTTCTGAAGAGGGATTCACGTGGAGAACTGCGCTCGCCATCATGATACATACTATTTGAGGGGCGAGAAAGTACAAGCGCGTAACACCAGTACAATACATTTTGTCACTACTGCATATCGCTGTACACAATTCGGCTCCTTGCCCTACTCAGGCATCCGCACGTGGGGAAAGTTTCGCGGGAAGCTAAATAATTTGTACTGGTGTTGGGCGCTTGTCGTGAAATTGGCCAGAATATCGTCAACATCCCACGCCTCTCTTTTTCCCTTGGATAGATAATCCGTTTACGACCGCTATGCAATCAGAGGCATTATCATCGGACAGTCGCAATATTTGCGACTGTGCTTGGTGCTTCATGCGCTCAAACAACTATCAATCAAAGCTAATACAGCGGCGCAAAAAGTGAACGGATGACATTCTGACTCAGCCGCCTTCGCGCATAATCTCCCCGGACGTACCTTCAACAAGCAGCGAGGCGGTCCACGTCGTCTCACCGTCGGCATTCTTCGCTTTACAAGTGTAAACACCCGANCGTCGTCTCACCGTCGGCATTCTTCGCTTTACAAGTGTAAACACCCGAATCGGTTTTCCTAAAAGAAAGCGGAAGGTTGCGATAGGGTTGACATCAAGAGCGTATAATGCAGAGTTCGGAATGAAATTTTTTAAAAAAGGACATTTTGAAAAATGTCCTTTTTTCTGTGTCATTATCTTTCTTTATTTAAAATGTCCTTTTTTTAGAAATTTTGGCCTTTCTATCAAAAAAAGGACGATTCCGAACCCTGGTATAATGAAAGTCACATACGCTAGGTCGCTAATTTGCAGCGAGCCAGTGGTCAGTTGAGCAAAGCGATTGGCAGCGGCAGAATCGGCGGCATTTACTTCGAGGGGCTGTCCGTTTTTCAGCCAGGAGATGCGTGGCGCAGTTTGACCGATCGCTTGACACGGAAGAATAGCACTCGCGCGAAGGGCCAGCGTCTGATTCGCATGGCCATGTTCGATGATTGGCGGCGGATTCGTTAACAAAGCTGAAAAAGACATCTTCATCGTTTGCAAGATATATCTTTAACAAAAAAATTTACTATTAAATAATATCAATTCGATATTATGATGGTTTGCTGCAGAAACGGTTTTTACATGTTTGCACATTACCAATCACTGTTTTAATTTATTGAGAATTAGTTAAAAATCGACTTAAGATCTGATTCGCCATCAATCTCAATAGTTAACTTGGCTGGTGTTTACTACTATTCACAAATGTAGCGCAAAGATTTGGTATCAAAGTAGATTCAATTAGATCCAGTTTGCAGCCTAGCCAGCACTCGAATCAATATTTTGCGCTCCGACTGAAAAGCCAACTCAGCAAAAAAGGATTATGTAGCTATCCAGTCAAGTGACTCATCAGAGCAAGTGACATGTGACAATGATACTTATTCGATCGATTTCATATCGCGTACTTTCGCTAAATTCATAATCAAAGGATACACCTAAACAAAATTTAAATACATACACTAAAATATACACGCATTTTAGGTATATTGAAATTCGTTTACACCGGTACTTGGAGAAACGATAAAAATATAACCGATATAAACGAATTTAATTGTATGGGAAGATACTATCTAGGAGCGGCCAAATTTATCGGTATAAACAAAATTAACTGTACGTACAATAAGTACAACTCTAGCTAAAGTACGCGATACAAAACTAGCCCAATGAGTCATTTCTTTCAATTATCGGACCTTGTGGGGGACAGAGACTGTTGTCGGACCGATACAAACAGTATAGTACAGTAGTGACGTTGAGCAAAACGGCAAAGGCCATGTCGGTGCGACTTTGTACGCCAGCCGCATCGCTGCGCACTGCCTCCCCTCCGTCGCGAGCAACCGTCGGCTGCTAGCAACGGCAGAGTACGAATGAATAAGTAATGCAAAGCGTCTACTCTGAGATGCCGCCTCGTGTGTTTGCCCAGTCGGGTATCCAGCCGGAAGACTTTGACAAAGCCGGCATTCACGCACGTTTAGTTTTATACGCCAGGAGAGGTGATAGGTCCCTAGTCTAATCGCCGAAACTGCCTCGTCAGTAACACTTTGGCGAAGGGAACAACGTAATAGCCATTAATACGCTACATTAACTCCGTAAATATCGCTGTTGAATCAACATTGTCGTCTTAAGAGTGATCGTGACTGTTCGATTAAACTAGCTCTGAACGCTATGGAATAAAGTTGTATTATGCCAATATATATTTATATAGCAAAAGTGTCAAATCGCAAGAATAGCTCAGAAGAGTATCGCTTATGCTCGACGTTCTCATTAATAATTCTTCGCTTAGCAACAGCTGCATATCGCTCGTCAACCTTAACCATTTCGAGAGCAAAATTACGTTTTCTCATTACTGACGAAGAAATTTCTACGATATCTACCCAAACACTAGACACAGCGTAATAATGATCTTATTATAGTAAGAGTAAATATTATGAACGCCTGATTGAAAGAAAATGCCGAAAGAGTAAGTAATAAAGTAGAGCATCTTACCGCGTCCGGACACTTTCAAATAAGCTTTGGCGATGTTCGACCCTGCAGCGTTGAGAGCGGAGCACACGTAATATCCCTGATCGGCGACGCGTACACCAGCTATCGTGAGCTGACCCTGAGTGGACACTTTGATGCGACCGTCGCTGCTGACATGTCCGGGGAACATCAGCTCTTGATGGCCTTCCTTTGACCAGAAGCGGGCGGGGAGGGGGTTGCCGGCGGCTTCGCAAGCGAAAGTAGCCTCGCCCCCCTCCTCGGCCGTTTCGTCGACAGGCTGGCGGTCGAAGGAGGGTGGCGCATGTACGGTAAGCCGAGCCGACGTTTCGATAGCGCCCGCGGGATTCTTCGCCTGGCACACGTACTCTCCCTCGTCCGATGGCACCACTCTGCAACATCGCATTTCTTCCTCCCGAATGCCAATAACAACTTCTTCCAATTTCTCAATCAAAACAGAGACGTCTGCGCAAGACGGCTCAACCTCCACCCACTCGCTGTGGTTTTTTAGACGACTAGACTTATTAAACTAAGCTGACAGGCCAACGCGTACTTGCTGCGTTCGATTTAAATCGTACAATTTGCCATAGCAAGGCGATATGTACGTTTTAAAGCTTACATCGTAAATATGTGTTGTCCTGAATATCTTTCAGAAACATAGTAAATCCACAATAATTTGGGACATAAATATATCATACAAAACCTCGAAATTTAAAAGAATCCAAAACTGCTCCATAAACATTCCGCCCCCAAAACACCACTACCAACGTGCTTGTAATTAAAAAGCTACTGAATTGATGATTCATCATGTAGCCTAACATTAGTATCGTCGCATTTCAATGAATAATAAACGAAGACGATAATTCGAACGATGGCGTGCAGCGTGAACGGNCAAATTGATGATTCATCATGTAGCCTAACATTAGTATCGTCGCATTTCAATGAATAATAAACGAAGACGATAATTCGAACGATGGCGTGCAGCGTGAACGAGGGGATAGAAGGAATCAATCAAATTAGCGTCGTAGCAGAAAGGCGGAGGCCGCAATTGGCAAGCTTCCCGCAGGTAGCTGTCCCCCCACCTAATAACTCAAGTAATAACTCAAGTCAGTCAGCGTACCGATCGATGCGGAGTCCTTTCCCTTCGAGAATCTGCGCTCGACCGAGCGGCATCTTGCCATCCTTTTTGCGCCACACAATCACAGGCATGGGGTCGCCAGAAACGCGACAGTCGAATAAGACGCTACTCGCGACGTCCGTCGTCACGTCGTTGGGCTTCTGTTGGAAGCTCGGCTTTTCGTAGACGGAGAGGCGCGCGGGGTTGGAGAGCTTCTCTCCCACCATGTTCCGCGCGACGCACTGGAAGAAGCCGCTGTCGGAGCGCTGAACGTTCTCGATGACGAGGTTTCCACTCGGGTGCAGAGTGATTCGCTCATCAGAGTCGGGCGAGAGTTCGCGTTCGTCCTTCCTCCAGGACACGACGGGCTCGGGGAAGCCCTTGGGCGGCGAGCATTCCAGCACCGCTCGCCCACCGATCACCGACTGTACATTGCGGGGTCTCGTGCGGAAATCGTCGCGAAGCATGGCGATCTTGAGCGACGCCTCTCGCGATCGCGTCTCGCCGTACTTGTTGCGCGCGACGCAGTAGTACGTCCCCGAATCCGCCTCTTTCCCGCTTTTGCCTGCAAAATTTATCACCCTTCTGTATTCGCCCGACAACTCCGGTGGTCGCTCTATTTGTTTTTCCTACCATTGTGTACTCGAAGCAAGAAGAGCGCGCCATTGTTGAGCACAAGCCGATGAGAGGTTGGCTCTTCGCGGGCGGTGACTACTGGCTCGCCGTCTTTGTACCACAAGTATTCGGTCGCGTCTTTCGCGGCGCAGTTGAGAGTCGCCGGCTCGCCCTTGGCGACGATCACGTCGAGCGGGTGCTCCGTGATCTCGGGTGGCCCCTCGGCTGCAATATCAAACACGTACTGTATACAGTCTGCGTCTACACACACTTTGCTATTTCCCACCCCGCCACGCGTTAAACACTGTGTCAATAATTGCATCCTCGTTGTGCGTTCTCGGTGCGCCAAGTTTGAATGCGCCGCTTAAAACGGTCGTTTTCACTTGGGACGTAGGGATAATTTGGCCGAACAGATGAAAGAGTTGCCTTGTTGCAAGAGAGGAAAATGTGCGTGGGGAAGGGGCATGAGGTCGCCAGAGCACGAACGGGTCTCGCAGAGGGAATCCCTAGGGGATGCAGTCTAGCCAGGTTGCTCTCTTCTATCGGCCCAATAATTGCATGTTGCATGCGCAACGTACGTTTGCGTGGTATTCGCGCATATCTCGACATAATGAGATAAGGTGCGGTGCAACTACCGTTGTCACGTGTACTTAATTCAATCAATTGCCGTAGTACGGACTATAATGTGGGAGTATAATGCGGACGATAATGTGGACTACAAATAAAAAAATACTCGTCAGTTAACAACCCCGTCCCTCTCGCCCATTTCCCTCCGCGTCGGCCGTTTCGCGAACGGCGCAGCAACAACGGACAGTTAAGGAATAAACGGCGGCCACATTTGGCCGATTGCCGATTGCGTCTGCGCCTCCCTCGGTCGAGTCAGCAACCCTTTTGGTCGTAGCGAACGGGCCGCCAGCCATTCAAACTTTTACGACGAGTGGCCCCAACCGTCGTCCGGCCAAATTACAGAGGCGCACTCATGCGACCGAGTCGTAAAGACCGCCGGCCGACGAATCTGCGAGTCTCGTCGGCCGCCGCCGCCGACCGTTTCCGCGTTGTCCGTCCGGCCATGTGTCGGGGATTGGACGTCGGCAAACAGTGACGACAATGGACAGTGTCCAGCTGACCGCCCCGGGCGCACTGGACACTGTCCGGCGCATCGCCCCCCGACCGCCTGCAGGCAGCAGTCGGTCAGGCCCCGAGCCGATCGGACAAACCGCTAATTGCGCGCCGAGAGAATGGGCGATTGCTTCTAGGCGGAGCCGGCGGCGATTGCACCTGTGTCGTGACATCTGAGATGGAAATTAGCGCAATTACAGCGCTGTGCTTGATTGCCGAAACGAGCGGTCGTACGACGCAGCCTCGTAGCGCGGCGGCGGCGGCGAAAATGTGCAAATGGGATACAGATCGCGGCCGTTGCACGGCCTCATCATCACCGCTCCCCCCGCATACTTTCCCCCTCCTTTGCCCGCAGCGAATGATTTACAGTTATTCTGTGTCTGGACGCCACTCGGTCGCATGATCGATCGAGATGCAGAGCGTTTGTTTTGTCGATGTGCCGCTGAGCGCCGCACAAAAAAGCGGAGGAGACGCGCGTGCTCAAGCATGCGCCACACGGAGCGCAAGAGAGAAAGATGGCGATCGTTTACGGTCGGGCGGAGAGCCTGCGAGAAGCGGACCGAAAAGCATCGTTACAGGCGCTCCGCGCGCATCCCCCCTCTTCGCTCCATGCGCCCGCCCGGCTAATGATGGCCGTGCCATCCAGCGCGACCAAAACAATTTGTTTGTCCACTTTCAGTCGCCATCGCCCTCCGTTCGGACATCGTCCACTTCCCCTCACCCTTCCCCTCTCTCCTCCCCACCCCACCATCACCCCAGCCAATCGATCCTCGCTACATTAGCTTGCAACTGAGCAATTGCCCCTTCCACCGATCCCGCTCCTTCTCCGGTCAACGCCGCAATCAATCGCTGACCAGGTTACCACCGCCCATCCGGCCTTTTCCGCCCTCGATACAGCGGCTTTCGGCGGTGACGAATAAGTCGACGACAACCAGCGGCACCCCTGGGGACGGTAGCCGCTTTGGGCTAATGAAACGAGCGGGAGACCCGCTGAGTAGGCAGGCCAATTTCGTCCCGGTAGACTGAGTCACTCAGTCTATCCCCGCCTCGCATACACACATCCATATACACCTACACACACGGGGGCTACACATTTGATCAACGACGTAGCGCAGGTAGCCTTACCGTTTCCGGCCAAGACGGTCGACGCCACCGCCAACCAGTAGAATAGCGCGAGCATCACTCGACGAGAAGAGACGCCGACCGCTGCAGAAGTCTATTCTTTCTATTCGACATTAAATCCGCAGTCGCACGTTTATAAAAAGTCCCCAATTCGATGCGAATCCAATTCGATTCGGCCGTCGTTCCGGACGCAACATCATCCGGTGTCGTCCAGCATCGTCTGCAAAAGAAATTGAAGCGTCCAGGTCGTATGTCGGTCGGGATGAGCCGAGCAGACTGCGCGGCGGCACCGAGCGCTCGCTCTCTCGTCTCCTTTCTCCTCCACTGTCCCCCCGCTGCACCGCGCATCCCTATCACCTGCCCTACTACCCACTTGTTTTCAGTTTACACATATAAACACCGCGCCATTCAACTTGTAATCTCGCGCGCAATAGTCAAACACACTGAGCACGCAAGTGTCGAATAAAACTGTTTCGAGCTTCCCTGGTTAGAGCGAGACGAGGCGAAGCTCAACGCGCGCCGACGCTCGCTCTACAGTAAACATTGCCTACGTCTTACCGTTGGCTACCCTGTGCAAGGTAAGACCACGCGCCAAGTTCAATCGACTTTTTCCGACGCCCTTCCGCGCGCGCGCGCTCGCACTCTCGCCTACACTGCGCGCGCCCAGACAATACCATATCGACAGCATAATGAATCGACAGGATAATAATGAATGCGAGCAGAAGTGACAGTAGCTGCTGCACTTGACATCGGAGACTGCAATCGTTTGTGTCGGACGTCTGCTCGTCGAGATCAAGAATGGACGAGACAGTGGCGGACAGTACGGCAGGCAGGTGCGCACACAATCGCCGAATAGAAGGATGAGCAGCGACTGGTGCTACAAAGTTGCCACAGAATGGTAGCGGCGGTATCTTTGACTGCCCGATCACGGACAACGGACCGTCGACGGCGTGAGAAATGCGCTATCTCAGCTGCGCCGTTCGCTCAATAGTCGGAGCGGGCGCGCGCGCTCAGCGGTCGACGACCGTCTCATCGACGCACAAAGGTGGAGCACACTGTAGGCAGCGATCGAATCTTCAACCGCAGACGACAGATGCTCGCCATTCGAACGCCCTTTGTTGGGAGGGATGGGGGGAGGACGCCGGGTCGTCTAGCTCCTCTTCGTCACCCACGAACGACAACGGTCGTCCGACTGGATCCCACCGATCGCCCTATAACAACCGCCGCCGTCTCTGCAGCGAGTCAGCGAGTAGTAGCCGGAAGGGCCGACGACGACGGGTTCCATAAATTCCGTCGATTTATGACCGACTGGTAGCGTTCCGATCGGCGCACATAATAAAGGCGGATGAGGCGCTCAGGTACGGCAGTGGGGCTGCCTTTTTATGCTCCCGGTGGGCCATCATAACCGCCGCCGATCGGCATCCTTTCCACGTCTTTTCGCGCCTCGCCGACGCCTACTTCGCAAAACCCTTGCAATTGCAGAATAGGGGAAATTGCAAGCGCGAAGAGAGTGGTTAGAAAACTGGATGTAACTGAAAGCAATCGGAAAATGGCCAATTACCGCGCTTGCAACTCGTCAATTGAAGTAATTTTATTAAAGAGACGCCCATTCTTCGTGTCAAAACGATAGTCGAATGGTCGACGACGCGTACAGTCGTCCAATTAGGTCGTAAGACAGAGCGGCGCATAAAAAGAGGCGCCCGCGGCGCAAACTTCAATTTGTCAAAGCGTCCATGTCAATAACACTTGATACGATCAGTTGACCGCACGCTGGGTAGCGAACTGGTTGATAGGGGTTGATCGGGGTGGAGCAATGATGGCGGCGGCGGCGAGCAATACTTGTGCGGCTTCTTTGGGCGAGAAGAAGTGCCACGGCGGGAACATATGGCCGACCGACAGCGCCGCTTTCTCCGCCGGCCGCCGCCGTTCGAACAACCAGCCGGCTCGAGAGCGTCCGCGAAGAGAGGCGCGAAAAGGCAACGGCTAATCAACTCAACAAGCGGCGCCGTCGATCGAACTAAAGGCAATTTGGCCGCGTCGTCGACCAGCCGCCAATCGGGCATTACTATCACTGCCCATAGCGCCGCCGTCTTTCTCCTCTTCCTCTCCCCCTCCTCCTTCTCCTCCTCCTCCTCCTCGAGACGCTGAACAGTTGCAAGCCCGCGGCGGCGGCGCCACCACCACCACCACATGTCCTGAATCAAGATGGACGGCCTTGTCGCGTCGAATGCCCTTAATCGACGGACATGACGGGCGCTGCCGACGCAGCCATTACCTGTGTTCTTACCGTCCGAAGATGGATGAATGCGCCCTATGGACATTCGCCGGCGACGGAGGGTCGACGCGCGACTGTACAACGCGACGAGAAACAACACTGAACAGGTGTGGCGCGGGCAGAGCCGTTGGGGCCGGTCAATCGGTGCGACGCATCCCATCCTCTCCCACTTGTCGTCACCGATCAGCCATTCGGGCGCTGACGGAGCTGCCTGTCGGCCGTCGTCGTCACCCCCTCGTTCGGCTCCCCCTTCCCCCCAGCAATGATCGATCGGTCACTGACGGTCGGCGGCCACTACCACGGCCGAAAAACACTGCCGGTCACATGTACCTTTGACGGCTTATTCGTCAATTGAAAGCCGCGCACGGGGCGGCGCGATTATTGCCCACCGACGCAACAGCACCAGTACACGGATATCTCACCAGCCGCCTGCTGGCAATCACTGCCGTTGTAGCATTCTGTTTGATCGCCATCCAGACAGCCGACACCCCCCCCCCCCACAACTGCGGCCAGAAAAAGCGCACGACCGTTGTTGACACACCTTTGGCGCTAGCGCGCGCTCTGGGTCACTCGAAAACAAACCCCGCAACCGATTCATCGTCGGCTCGGCCGTTGTCTCACGCAAGTCGACTCGTCCGCTACCTACTAATTCCGTACGCGCGCGCTCTCGCTCGCCCATCCGAGTGGTCGACAGAGGGGGTCGTCTTCGGCGTCGACGCCTCTCACAGTGCGCCGCGGCGGTGGCACTCTTTCGACGATGAGGGCGTGTCGTCGTCTGACACAATCGCCCGCCCGATACACGCACACTCCTCGCACTCGGCCATCGAGACGGCAGCCAACTGTCGCCACTGCTCGCTCAACGCCGCTTGTAGAGATCAGTCGGCTCGCGTATCGCCGCGGCCGCCTCGGTCGGCGGTCAGTTCCTGCGGCGGCCGGAATGCGATAGCCGGCGCGGAGATATTGCTGTCCGCTCGGCAAATGACCAACGGCTACATTCGCCGGCGCACCAGGCAGCGCCACTAATAGTTTTCGGTGTCGAATCGATGCTCGATTGCGCAAGAGTCGGTTTGCCGCAGCCGTGTATGGATGGAGCGGCGACGGCGTCGGACGGATCGCCGTGACTGTCGTGGGAGTTGCGGGAGGACGCGTCCGCCGCTAACGAGAGACCGCGCGCGCGACTCGCCGGCGCCCTCCACGAGATTTAATTCACACGTCGCCGCCCTTTCTCCCCTCTAAGCGGCAGCACACAACCGTCACCGCTCGAATCACCTCGCAGGCGCTCGCAGAGGGATGATACATATCCGCAGGGATCGACGTCCAGCAAGAGAGAGAGAGAGAGACGCGAGAGCCGTCAGCGCCGCCTCGCCACGCGCTCGTCGGCCGAGGCTGCGGCCAGCAGATGCCCCACAACGGACGTCAAGGGCAGTCAGCTTTTTCATTCCTGCCGGTCGGCGGCCGCTCAGCGATTCAATTTTTGCTTAGTGCATGCGATTAGCGCCTTGAGCGCCGCGCGCATCGCTAGATGAACGACGCCGCTGGAAGAGCCGACGCCCGGCATCTCCTCGTTGAAAGAGAGAGGAAATACGACGACAGCAAGCGCACGCGAGTTAATGCATGAATGGTCCGGACAAAGAGCCGAGAGCCGAGGCGTGGGCAATAGCCGATAGCCGAAAAACCGCCTATTACCTGCATCGTGGACGCAGGAAGCGCAATAACAGCTCGCAAAAGGCCACGCCGTAGTGGACGACGCTAAGCGGGGGCGGGGGGGAGGGGACGGCGTTGGACGGCGCGCGGCCCAGGTCAGCCCTCGAGCGCCGCCCTGGACAATTGTCGGCGTTCGGTCGGCGGCACGTTGTTTGCAAAGAATCTCGCCGCGCGTTGATCTCAGAGTCAGAGAGAGAGAAGAGAGAGAGAGAGAGAGAGAAGAGATGGAGAGAGAGACGAAGAGGAACCGGTCCATCGGGCGATTGGCTCGGCCGAGCAGTGGGCACCGGCGCTAAGTCGGTAATTGTCGTCCGCCGCCGACGCGCGACCGACACCAGATGACCGGCGCTGGTCAAAGCGGAAGGGTGCTCGATCTACGGCGCGGACGACCCCGACCCAGCAGCACGTCGCCCGCTAATCCGTCTTCAGTACGTCAAGGGAATCTGGGCATATAATGGCGTCGGCGTCGCTCCCATCTTTCTTTTCATCGATTCCCTCCCTACAGACCATACCACTGCCCCATAATTTCCGCATCGTCCCTCCCCAAGATCTCTATATTCGTGAAGACTAATCAACGCTTATTGAATCAATCTTCCGAGTCGCCAGCGGATACGTGTCAGCTCTCTCTCTCTCACTTGTCGGAAGCGTTCAACAGGGAGTGGAGAGTGTTAATAAAGTGAGAGTTGAATGCGCCAAGGTCGGCGGCGCTTTAGAATTCATTACGAGCGACACATAAAAATGGATATTTTATTGCACAACTAAATTCAATCACGCGACGACGGTCAAGGACGACGACGACGACGACGATTTCAGTGGCGCGACCGCAAAAAGGATCTACCGACATGAGAGAGCGAGGCAATGAACGGTCGTCTCGACACGACGGTGCCGCATGCATGGGTAATTTTTTCATCGATAATGCGCATTAGCGCTTACTAATCACCCCTGGCGGCAAGACGATGACCGGCGACCGTCTGCCGTGAGCGGCTGAGTCACTGGGGGCAGCAGACGACCGCCGAAAAAGCCGCACTCAATCAAATTACCGCCTCGCTGACAAAGACCGCGCGCACAGACACACATGCAGGAGTGAGGGAGAAGACGGGCGTTGGCGGGATATGCAACAATCGCGGGGCGCCACTGGCAGGGGTGCCGACGTCTGCCCAGGCCGTGACGAGCCCAAACATAACAGCAGGCCCCATATGCGCTGTCGGGGGCGTCGGTGCAAAAACGGCGCCAAGGCGCATTCGAGATCATGAGCGTGCGAGCGACCAAAAAACGCCGCCATAGTCTGCACGCCGTGAGCCTTCATCGTCGTCGTCGTCGTCAGCGCGCGTGCGCGCGCCACCCAAGTCGTTCCAGTGCTACCGACACACATACATACATCTAGCCGCGTCATCTCGTATGCCCGATCGGCATCGCATCGGCGCCGTCGCGGACAACAACAATGCCGTGGTGGCCCGGACACGGCTCCTACTGCCTGGGCTGGGCAGCGTACGCAAAACAGCAAGGCGGACGCTGGTTGTCCGGGGGTGCCAAATTTGACGCCGCGACGCCGTTCGTTCGGTCAATTATCGTCGTCGATGGGGTGTGAATCAATCGTCAATCTCGTGGCGGCCGTCGTTTGTGGTGGGTGCCCAAAATTCACCCGGCCGTCCATCCGTCCCGCCCCTTCTCCCCTCCTCCCCCCACGACCTAGCGTCACTGTTTACCCGTCGTCGCATTTGATTTTCATCAGAAGCGACTGTTGCCCGTTGATGCGTAGGTCAAACGGCTTCTATATTGGCCGTCAACGATGTCACTAGCGCAGTGGCGCAAACACTTTATTTCGATGACACATACCAGCAGAGAAGTGCGTTAATGACTCTGTTAGTCACACGAAGCGCTCGTCCGTGCAAATTCAAAATGCATGACCCGAATGAGAGCGCTGAAACACGCGGCTCGCTGACAACTGGCCATTACGGTACTTTAATAGCGCGCACTAATCGTCGTTTTCATTGCTGATCGCCTCGCGACACACTTGTTTGCTCTTTTTCGCGCCATCGGCTTTGGCGCCTTTTTGAAGCGCCCGAACAACGCCGTCCTTGACTTGGAGAACGACTTCGCTAAGCGCAATCAGTTTGCTATCGACAAAATTTTTCAGTTGCTCGACGCGGTCGGACGTCTTCGAATTCTGAGTTGCTGCACCATTGAGAAGAATGACGAGATTTTGCTCGAGCGTGTTGATTCGATTGCTCAGCTCGACATGCACTCGGTCCGCATTCGAATGACTCGTGTAAAGAAGGTGCGCCAGCAGGAAGGTCGTGAACATGAGGAGACCTATAAATATCTTTACGGCAACGCCGAGTCCCTTTTCTCGACCCTCCAGGTAGTGCTTCTTCTTTTCCATTGCGTTCTTGCTGACTACATGCACAGTTGAGCCGCTTCGCAGTGAAGCAATGTCCGCGTCGTCGTTCAGCAGTTTCTCCACTCCATCCTCTACTTGCATCATCTTGATTATATCTTTCCAGTGGATTTCAAGCGCCGCGGCCAAATTCCTTGTAAGCGTCGAATGCGACCGCGTCGAAGGCAGCAAAACACTGACGCATTTCGGTTCATTTGTCGACGGTACGATTCGGATGAGCAAATTAAGGCCGGCTGCAAACGAAAACACTTGTGCAAATGAGTAAACAAAAGGGGGAGATCGAACAAACCATCTGTTGGCTTCGGAGACGACAGAGACTGATGGGCAAAAGGAGACTTGGTGAAAGTGAAACTGGCTCGATCAACGTACTCGGGGACTAGGATGACCATCGTCCAAAGGTCCAAAGAATAGAGTCGGCGAGACGTCCGATGACTGGACGCTGACGGGGCGCGGACGAGGCGTATTTTGCGGAGTGCGGAACTAACGGGGCGTCGATGGTCGGACGGCGATAAGACCACGCCAGACGGCCGAGGCTATTGTGCAACAGGACGACCCTGTCATTGACAGACCGCGGCCGTTTGCTCGCGCCGAAATGAGCCCGTGGGCATCTGCGCTCGTACAAAGTCGTCGTACTCTCTGTTTACTCACTGCGCATGGAGGGAGCAAAAAAGTGACGCATGCATAAAAAGAGTCACCACTATGCGGCGACATCTAAGCACATCGAGTGACAACCCGTACAAAAGAAAGTCTAANTCTGCAAGAAGCGGACCGAATGCTCGCGGTCTGCAACTCTCTGGACAAGCATAGCGGCGAGGACGACGACGATGAACACGATGAGATTCACGACTGCGCCCACCCGACGCTGGTGCTGAAGAAGGACCTGCGAGTGAAACGCGAGCACCGCAAGTCGTCGCTGCGCAACTGCTTTGAGACCGGCCATTTGGAAGGCTCCAAGTCGAACTATGATGTTCTCAACATGGGAGCGGTTCGCTTCAAAAATTTCAGCTCAGACATGGGCGGCGTTCGGGGCGTTTTCGAAGCCATATTCTATCCCAGAAGTTTCATTCCTATAGGCCCCGAGTGGTCAGATTTATTTGAGGAACTAGTATACATGTTATTAATTAATAAAAAATTTGAGAACCTTTTGTGTAAATTAAGGTTACCTACTTCGATAGTGAATATTCATGAAGGTACAAATACATTCCTCCGAGCCGACGAGCCCTACCCTCCCAAAGTCCAAACTCGCGCCCATGTCTCTTTCAGCCCCACGATGACAGACAATATTCGCTGCAGCGCCATCATTCAACCTGCATTAGTCGAATCGCCGAGTTCGAAGAGAAGAACCGACTGAAAGACAAGCCAAAGAAAGGAAGCAAGAATGATGATGAAGAGCAGCCGCCGCAGACAAAACTTCAATGCAAGGCCGCTGCCAAGCGCTTCCGAGAACGATGCGATCGACTAGAATCCTGCTGTGTTCGAGCCAAACTGTAAGCTTCCGCTCGCACATCTTTTCGATCATAAAAAGTTTTCAATATCCTTCCTAGATGCAAGAAAGATATGTCGAAGACAAAGCTGGCTAAGGAGATCAAGGGTATTGTTGAGGAAATCAAGTCAATGCGGAAAACGTGCAGAGAAAAGACTTCAAGAGTTGCGGCGAGAAAAGACGAAAGCTGAAAGAAGCACTGCTCGAGTGGCGAGAACTTATCACAGTGAAGAATGCCTGTAGTAACTCAGCGGTCTATGAGCCGCTATTCCTCTAATTTCCTCATGTTCTGTCTCACTGTCTCTGTGCGAATATAAATTATATAGTCACACATTACTGCCATTGGCCGAGAGAAAATGCGCGTTCGCGGCACCTAGTTGCATTTTATCAGGAAATGCGCAAATATGATGGAATATTTGATATGCATGCAAAACAAAAACCATTCCCAGTGCCGAATTCAAACTAGTTGCGCTGTGTGAGAAGAGTAAGGGGGGTTTATAACTGACAAATCGTTTACTAGGTCACGCGGTGGATTATCGGCCGACGCTTTGACGCTTATTACAAACGTATTGAATTACAGTAAAAAGAAGTCACCACCTTGCAAGCGATGGGCCAGCTGGTCTACTACGATCGATTCGAACAGAGATCTTAATTCGTCATGCAGATTGACATGAGCCGGGTCGGCCTGTCGTCGTATCTGAAAGATCACCATTCCATCTATTGTGTCGTTTTCATGCGTCAGTCAAATTCGCACCAGATAGTTGAACAAAGGGACCAGACTGTCCAACAGTCGCTCGAATCGAAGCGTCTCTTTACCAAACGTTTCCAGCAAGCGCTCATCCTACAATTAAATTATGTAGCATTAGTAAAATACAGGTAGCAAATATTTGTTTGTTGGCATTTGCTCAAATTCTTGTTAAAACAAGCATCGCAGTTAAAACACACACACAGAATGACTCACAAAAACGATCATTGTGGGCGAGAGAGAGAGACAGAGGAACAGCTCGTTCTCCGCGCCAACAACTTTCGCTTAAAACTGCGACAGAACAAATATCGCTGTCAACTATCCGTTAAGTGATTGAGACACTTGGCGATCGTTACTATTTTGATTATACTTGGGAGAGTTCTTGAGATATGAAAACAAGTTTCCGATATTTAGTTTTATTTTTACGGCAGTTTTCAGGGCCGACCTTCATGTCGTCTAGCTGACTTTGCATTTTGGACAAGTGCAGCTTCATTCGCTCCATAAGCACTCGATGAACTGTTGACCCGGTCAAAGAGAGTCCGCTGCCAATGCACGCGTGATAAGCGCTGAAAGTGAGAGAACGTAAGGAGAAAGTATACGACGTACAACATGTACGTGCAACATTCGATGTAATTCCCATTCCTGGCGCCCGTCGATTGTAGAAGTTCGTCAGTTGCATCCGAGAGCTTTTTCACTACCGTCCCATTCGTATCGTGACAAGTGTCCATCCCCGCTAAATGGAGCGGCAATTTGACCAACTAATGCGACGGGTCGAACGATCAAGCTCTGAAACAGCGAAGCAGGCGCTGGAGTCGATGATGATCGCATACGATCGCAGGAAAGCGTGCCTAGAAGCTCCGTCGTCGCTCGCGACTGACGTAACGCAGGACCCGCTCAAAGCCTCGAGATCTCGTCTGCCCGCGCTAAGCACTGACTGCTTCAGTTGAGAACAGCTGCTCTGTTGGCCGATCCGAGTCCAGAGCGTCATCGGCCCTGTCTCACTTCCACTGACAAAAGCGCACATGAGTAATAATTTCGTTGCTAATTATTTGTGCTGTAAGCTAAATGGCTAGCTTGAGCTGTGCACGGCTTAAGCAGGCGCTTTCAATTCAATTTCTGGAAAGGAGATTGAAATCGAAATGCGTCTTGGATGACAGACGCTGAAGTAGCAGCCGTTCAGCGACAGGAGATTGATCACTTTTCCGTCTTTTAGTATTTTAAGCAAGTGTACTTTGGCAGACAGGTCGTTTAATGTTACAATGGTATTGTGTGGCACAGATAGCGGTGTAGTTTGCGGAGATGAAGCAGGGTATCCAGACTGCCTTAAATGGGCCTTTAATCACACCGTTCACTGTAGCTATGCGAGACTGCTGCGTCGTGAATGCTACGTTAATGGCGAAATTGACCAATTGCGAACAACTGGCAATATATTAATCTTCGGGTAAATGCAGAAAAGAAAAGGTGTCTGATTATCAGCCAGCTGTAATCCTGCAATATTGTGATTCTTCCAAAATTTGATTTGCTAATGTTCTTTTTTATATTATTTGATTAATAGTAATATACGACACTTCTCCCGCAATAAAAGTCCTTTGTCTTGCGCGAATTTCCCTGTCTGGCAGGAAAAATGTCACTTCAAAAGAAATTACAAAATAATTACTGACATAAGAGAAAAGCTGTCATGTTTATTCAAGACATTGCGTCTATCGTCATTCATTTCTTAGATCACTGTTGCAAACGCGACATGTTCCCAAACAACTTTCAGCGAACTTCATGGTCACCTTAAGAATAACTGGAATACAAGGAGGAATAGTCGCCGTAGTCGGGTGGTGGACAGGCTTTTTTGAAGGTGGCAGACCACTCTTCTATTTCCTTTTGATCAGATTCCGAGAGGTCAGCGTAGTCTGCGTTAATGCCTTCATAGATTTTTGCCACGTTTTCCATATATTTCTCATTTTCCCGGTTCTTCATGTGGTTCTGAAGAACCATTTTATCAGCTTTTTTAAGGCTGCCAAAAATTCTTTTCTGGGGTTTCGAAGGACTCAAGAGTTTTATGTATTCCTGAAAACTCAAGGAAAATGAAAACATCAAATATTCATAAAGCATAACTACAAAATAGTCGCATCACAATAACATCCGCGTCAAAAAATTGTGGAGAGACTTTTTCACAGGACTGAGGTGGTTTTCATGATAAAGTACTCCTTCCCGTTGCATTTATCAGGTTACTTATGATTACGAAACAATGAATTGCATTCATCCTTGTATGCAACATCATTCGCAATACAGCATTAAATATTGCTAATTACCGTAAAAATTACCTGAACATCTTTCCATGAGGATTTAATGCAGTTTTTTTTCTGTAGTCTTTTCAGTATGGAAGTCACTATTGGCATGTTGAAAATCATTAAGTTGCCGGTATACTGCATTGAAACCTTTTCTTGCTTGGGTTTGGTCATACAGGTTATAACTTGTTCTTGCACAGCGGTACAATTAAAAGCTCCCAATGCCTCAGAAGCATAGGCCATTATGACCAGCGATATAGCAACAAGACGAAGAAGCATTTTTCTTCTTTTTCACGTTCGCTAATATCTGCAATTTAATTCAGTTATAAAAAGAATGATGCACAATTCGGAAAGTTGGAAAGTTATAGCGTGAAGCAAATGTAAGACTATCAAGGCTTCAAATGTTTACTTTTAATCCTGCGAGATAAATTTAGCATCTGAAATGAAAACTAATGAGTTGAACTCAGAGACCTATTTCAGATACCTGCTGACCGTTGAGAATTGAAGAATATGGTCTTAAATCTGCATTGCTACCATCATGATATTACGTGCACAACTGGCACTCGAGTGAAATCGAAATTCAGTTTCTTAATTTTCAGCACCCAACAATTCTATGAAATATTTCCTAATATAGCGGTGACCTCAGCTACAGTTGACAGTATCAGAGAGTTATAGTATCATATTAGAAGCGGATGCCTATGTAAGATTGGGAAGCAGCAGTATTCACTCCTCCAGTTACTGATCTTCAGATTTCGACCTCCGTTCTACAAGACGCACAATGAACACTTAGCACACTTGAGGTATTATAATGTAAATTCAACCGCGAGGATACGGCAGCACCAGTGACGAGGTAACGTTCTCGACCAAACCAAATGATAAACTTCCTCGATGGAGAAAGTTTCAATGCTGTGGTGGACCAGTATTGGGCCATTGTGGAGATCGGGTGGACTTTAAATTCGTCGTGTGTTTGTTTGCTCGTTGAAGCCTAATCTTTAACCAGCCTGCCCACGTTCAACGATATGCAGTGATCTCTGCTTATTTGCATCATTATTAAATGGTATTCAGGTGGCGATTGTGAGAGATTAAACCGATCAGTCGCTGGGTTGATGCTGCTGAGTGATCTCTGTAGTATTTCAAATGACTATCATCAGTCGTCTGCGCAAACGGATTGTGTACGATTGCCGATTTATGACGCAGTTCTTTGTTGCAAATGATGTACTCTATTTGACCGAAACGGAACCTGTTTGAAAAACAATTTTCCAAGCTATTCGAAATTTTAAAGCGGCCCTTTCAAACTGAGATCTTTGGCTCTTTTGGAGAAGAAAAGCACGTTGCTAGTGATGTTTGCAATATCCTCCAGCTCTACATCTTGAACTGAAAGAGTATTAGGTAAGTTAATTTCATACGGGCATATAAATCTCTCCCCTCTGGCCGTCCTGTGACCTCCTACTACTCCCTCAAAATGACTTCATTTGATGGATAAACCTCAAGAGGAAGAGAAACAGTTTAAAAATGCTCCTTTATAGGCTGTCAGAGTGAATACCAATTGTCCACTACGAAATGTTATTGGGCCGGTTTCACATCACGTACTTTAGCTAAAGTCGTACTTTACGCAATGATAAAGGATAGACCTTATGTACGACTTTAGCGAAAGTACGCGATGTGAAACTGGCCCATTGTATCTGCACAGCTGTCGTTGAGTTCAGAATCGCCTCACATTTCCACTTTCAGGTCAGAAAGAATGAATCTCATTTTGCACAGACCAGCTGTAGAAAAATTGCGTATCGATGATAGAACAGTTGCAAATTAACAACATACACAAATTCTGTAATACAGTGCTGGCAAAAGAGATAGGACACCCCGTTTTCTGATCATCACTCGCGAAATACTTAACGCATTCTAATGAAACTTTATTAACATGTGAGTAACCGCCAAAGAGTCTAACTGAACAATTTTTATGAAATTCTGATCAATAATTGAGGATTTATTCAAGAAATGTCCAAAAATGGGTGGCAAAAGGATAGGATAGGTTTAGATCTTTTACTAAATCTTTCCAAAATAGATGATCAACTCATGCCAAACGTTAACATTCAAGTCTACATTACTTAAAGAGTGGTTTCCAGTAAAAAGTACAAAGGACGCACTCAAAGCAGCATTTTGTTTTCTTGATTAAGGTCTTTTTTATTTTCACTCTCATTTTTACCAAAAGTAACATTTTTAGATGATCCAGAAACTACTACTGATTGATTATATAACGCCGCGGAATCAACCGATGTGGGAGAATATGTTCCTGAACCAACCGATTCGGCAACCATGGAACCAAAGACCACGAAAGCGGGAGCGAGTGCAGCGACTAAAAAAGCGAACGAAGCAATTATAATGAAAACAAAGGAACCGGCCGCTGTTACTTCGAAAACTCCTACGATCACCGGGCCGCTGCTGAGCGTTATATTTTTAGGATTGACAGTCTCGGTTTTGTTTAATGAATTTCTTAGCTAAGCAAAAACGGCCGCTCTCAAAATACCCCTTAAGAGCAGACTTTCAAAATCTCGCGCTAAATTCCCTGTCGCACAATAGTGCTACCGTAATCGTCTCCTGCGCTAGTCCAGTCGGCAACTGTGTGAAACGTCGTCGCGGCGAAATTGAGCACTGAATACGTTTTTTTCTGCTCGGCTCGACTGAAAGTAGCTGATATTTTCTAATTTCAACTGAACGAAGTAAAATCCATTCACGATGGGAAAGAAACAGCATCAGCAGGACAAACTGTACGTAATTAATAGTTTTTATTATTTTTGTATGAATGAAATATTTCTTTTAGTTACCTGACTACGACGGAATGGAAGAATATATACGGCGGACACAAAGATAGTTGAGTGCTATTCTTTTTCGTGCTCCTTTTGATCTAATCCTACTTGATTTACAGCTACGGAAACGCGATTAACTCGCGCCAAGTTCAAGCGATTGCCGTTCACTCATTGTGCCCTGTCTATGTTGCCATTTGAAGACCCAGTCTGTACGCAGGAAGGAGTAATATTTGACTTGACGTAAGCCAAAGCTTGCTTTAGTCCCCTGGATATTCATACGCTCTATCGCTTTAGTCACATCATCCCGTATTTGAAAAAGTACGGCATTAATCCTGTGACTGGCAAAAAACTCGATCCCAAATCTCTGATCCATCTCAAGTTTGGCAAGGATGACAAGGGTAAGTCTTTAGAAATTTTCGAACTGTAAAAGGAGCTTATAAAACAATTAAGAATGTGTTATTACTTCTTCAATTTGAACGTTTCAAAAGTCAAAGTTTTTATGCTCGTCATTTAACGGATTTGTTTCAATTGAGTTATAAATATGATAGATAGTGTTTTTAAGGAGGCTTCCGCTGTCCGGTGACATTTCGCCAGTTCACACCGAACAGTCACATTGTGACAATCAGACAAACGGGCAACGTGTACTCCATGGAAGCGGTGCAGGAACTGAACCTGAAGCGAAACCATCTTAAAGATTTACTCAACGACGAGCCCTTCCAACGAAAAGACATTATTCCTCTACAGGTATTGCGATTTCGTTTTCTGGTTTGCCTTATGATTTAAATTGATTTGTCTGCTTATTCGCATTTTTCTTCGTATTATTACACCTTCTTTCATCGTAATTCGTCATTCTTGCATTTAATACTGTCACCTCTGTAATCATCTATACGATAGTTTAATGAATATGAGTGCAAAGGGGAAAAATATGATGAAAGATCCTGTAAGTGCATTAATATTATTGAAAATACGTTGCAGGATCCTGGTGATTTGGATAAGTTCAATCTAGAAAAGTTCTACCACATCCAGTATGATCTGAAGACGAAAGCGGAAATTGCCGCAGAGAAGAAGGCCATGGAGGACCCGAAATTCTTCCTGCGCCGTATGAACAATGAGACGCGAGAAACGCTCGCCCAACTCGACCGCGATTACAAAGCGCCGGTTTGTCATTTGACATGTTGACTTATAGAATCTTCATTATTTATATTCCCAGGAAAATTTTCAATAATTCTATATCATGGTCCCTTTCATTTGCGTTTGGCATAATCTCTTGAAATTAGGCGTTTTCTTAATAATACAAGGGCCAGTAAAATGAAACCAAGTCCCTCGCCACTTCTCATAATACGCGTTTCTGTTCACTTACACGTGACTGATCCTTGTAGCAGTAGAATTATCTGTTGTTACAGGAGAAAAGCGCGGACGAAGATTTAACAGCGGATGAGATCAATGCCGCGCATTACAGTCAGGGCAAAGTGGCAGCCGGCTTCACTTCGACCGTCATGGAACCTATCACGCGGCAAAAGGCCGCCGTGCTAGACGCTGACGTTGTTAAGTAAGGCATTCTTCATTTACTACAGAGTTCGAAGGATGCTGGTATATTTGTAAAATTGTGCATTACACTACAGCCTCATGAGAGCAATGAATTTGAGCATCCCCGAAGCTTCAAGTTCGAGAAAATTCGAATTATTTGCATCTGAACCCTGGCTCATGAATCCTTTTATACATCGTGGCTACTTTTAATGCCAGGAAAAGAATATTCCTTTAAGCCGGTCAATATATTACAAACATAGCACTTCGTTTAAAACATGCCAACAATCGCATATTAAATAATGTCTTAATTGAAATAGAGGGCCATTAATCATATAGAAGCATTACTTATAACTTCAAGAATAGTTGCAATTTTTAGATATTCTCGAGTGAAGAAGAATGGTTATGTGCGCATGGTGACGAACTTTGGCTCTTTGAATCTTGAGCTGTTCTGTGAGCAGACCCCCAAAGCGTGCGAAAACTTCTTGCAACACTGCAAGACTGGTTATTATGACAACACCAAGTTTCATCGACTCATCAGGAACTTTATGGTATGATATATTGCGTTGAAAGAAATTTCGGATTAAAGTATAAGGTTAGCAAATGGGGATTTGAAGGTTTCGATTTATTTATTTCGCTGTCATTTTCTCTGATTAAGTACGTAAATAGTCGAAAATTGCTTGTGTATGTGTTAGAGAGTAAACAGAAGGAGCATGTTATAGTTGGAATTTGAAGTTGTTTCAATCGCGATTTAATTGATTTTAAATAATTTAAGGCCGTCTTAGTAGACACTGATTGATCCTCATTCTTTTTACAGATTCAAGGTGGCGATCCGACTGGCACGGGGCAGGGCGGTGAATCGATTTGGGGAAAGCCATTCAAAGACGAATTCGTCAAGGCCTACAGCCACACTACGCGCGGCATTCTCAGCATGGCCAACAAGGGCACGGACACCAATCAGTCTCAATTGTAGGTTTATTGTGTCACTTTATTCGCGTTTAAATTCCGGTTAATTTTTAAATTCCCCGCTTATTTTCCCTTTATACCTGCAGCTTTATCACGTTCCGACCATGCAAGCATCTCGACGGCAAGCACACTATTTTTGGTCGCGTTGTTGGTGGAATGGACGTACTGACTGAGATTGAACGCGTCGAAACGGACAAGAAAACCGATAAGCCGCTGGTTCGTTTCTTTCTTGCTTTTATGTATTATTCTTGTTTTCAGTTCATTCTATCACTAGCACTAATCCAGTATTCCCTGAAACTCGTGTTTATACTTCCAAAATGACGTGTTATTTAGCGTGGCAAGTATAATAGTGGCTTATTAGTTGTATAACAGAGAAGAACATTTGATCAAAAAACTCCCTTAATCAATTAAGTATAGCTATATGATCTAGTAGGGCAATATCTTGGCTGTTAACACGACGAATAACACGTCTGATCTAGGTCTTGTTTAAATTTCCACAATAATATCGTCGGCCGACAGCGATTAGTAAAAAACCAATATACACAATGGAGAATAGAAAAGCAGAACCAACGCTGACAAAATATGCAATTCCAGAAGGACGTAATCTTCATGGCATCTCAAGTGTTCGTCGATCCGTTCGAAGAGGCCGAAGCGAGCATTAAGAAGGAACGGGAGGCGATTAAAAACAAGACAGCGCAAGCCGCGAAAAGCGACGCCGCCAAGTCGGACGCCTCCGCCGACAAACCGAAAGCGTTCAAAACCGGTGTCGGCAAGTATATTCGCCCTGATGTCCTGGGGAAAAAGCGCGAGAAGGACGACCAGCAACCTTCCTCATCGGCCGCCTCTGACGCCAGTCAATCCAAGAAGAAAAAGGCTCTAAAGACTGACTTGTCTGACTTCAGCGTGTGGTGATTGTGTTGACGACGATTGTGTTATTGACACTACGGTACCAGCTGCATTGTTTCTTTGTTGATGTACATTCGTGAATGGTTGGACGTAAGAATGTTTCGTACTGTGTGCAGTAAATCATACATTTAAGGGATTGTTTTTGCAAGCGTAATGAGCAGATCTAAACGTGTCGGTTGAGCAGTTGATGACATTGACAAGAATTGATAGCGTGCAAACCGTTAGCCAGAAGCAAACGTTCATTTTCGTAGAAACGCATACTTTGTATTTCGCCAATAAGTTCGTGAATTCAAACAGTGATCATGGTGTGTTCTGAGGTAATTTCAGTCCAAAAGGCACTTTCGAACTTGAAGTGACTGTGGTTAACGCTTGATACTCTGCCAAAGGGCCGCGATACTGACTCGTTCGAGGGGAGAGACCGACTTTGTAGAACTATTGCGACTGCGATGAACGCGTCGATTATTCAGTTTTGCTGCGCGCGAGAAAATCGACCAGTCAGCCAACTTATCGCAATTGCAACAGTTTAAAAGTTTTTCAAAGTGCACCCATAGCTGTTGATATATCACAGTAAAACCTAATTTATTTACATGCTCGCATTGTTCACATAACGAAGGATAATCAAAACAGCATAAAAAGCATCAGAAATGAGACCGTCATGAAAAAGTGAAAAAACCAATGAGACCATCGAGGCTGGTTGTTGATGCAATTAAACCTGGTTGATGATGCAGTTGAAATTTCCCTTCCTGATTCAGAGATGAGTAGCGGAACGAAGGCTGCGATCGACGAAGAACTGATGACGAGAGACGGGAACGGCAAGTCCGTTGGTCTTTGCGAAATAGCTGAGCATCGAGCGGCTGGCACCTTGAGCAGATTCGTCATCTTCCCTGAATCACGTTGTCTTCAATGTACAGTCAAATTTGTTTATAGCGATACTTGATGAATCAACAAAAATGAGGGGTATAAGCGAATTTCATTGCATGGGAAGATATGCTCAGAGACCGGTCACAATTATAAGGAAAATACCGGTATTAAAGAATTCTACACTATGTCAAATGTGAAACACCACTTACCAACGACACTTTGCGGCGTGATCCTCGAGCTTCGTCTGGGCAGTTTTCCAGCTGAATCGCACTAGCGAAGGATACCCGAAGACCGGATGAATCGCATCAACCATGAACTGCACCGTGGCCGGGTCTTAAAGCGAAATCTTGCATCGTCAAGCACAACGACAGAATATTGTAACTACCATGTTCTGATAATGAAGTATACATTCTCCTCCATTAAAAAGATGGGAAATGTGGTGAAAATCAGTCATTATCACAGCCCGTACGCAATATCATATAATTTCTTCGTGCGGAGAGTGCAAATCCACACATGATACTCTCAGTAACCATTCGAAGCAGATAGTACCGTATAATATGTTAAGCAATATTTTAAATAAGGCTCTTTTAACGCTATACTTTCTCTTTTAACGACAACATTCTTTTAACGAACCGCCAGGGTAGCCGGATCCGTAGCCGCCATCGGGTAGACGAACATTTCCTTCGAGAAAGGTCCAGGCCTTAAGCAGACGGTCGCGCGTCACTTTGGCGGCAATGGACGCGGCGCTGACGATGGGGAAGAGCGAGTCGGCCTTCTTCGACACCGTTATACGCAACGATGGAAAGCGCTCCTCCAACTTTCGCTGGTAGGATTCCGGCGGTCCGACAGTGTCCACGTACACCTATCACAAAATTGCGATACAGCTATGAGAGGGGCCTATTTTAGTTATGCAGAACAAGAGAGTTTTTCATATATCAGCCATATACAGCAGTTCCACTTTAATTAGGACGCTTTTCAATTCAAACAGGACATTTTAAAGTAAATCAATACGGAAAATGTTTTGTTTGATTTGAAAAAGTCCTTCAAGTTGAGAATTAGGCTTGTCAAGTCCTACCCTCAATGATTAATTATGAGTAACTGTCAATCTCACTACGACATACAGATCCTGTGCCGAAAGAATATCAGTCCAAACCTCCACATATACAAACTCTCCCCCTCAGAGCTATAGCACAAGAAGTCTTGCAACCAACCCATAAATTACAATCTCGACGATCAACCGCAGCAATCAACGCACCTCGACGACATTGACGTCATGGTCAAGAGCAGCCTGAATCAGTTCAATCGCTGAATTGTGGGAGACTTCGTTCAAACTGCGCTTCATTCGACGCAGCATCGAAGCGGCGATCAAGCGGGCGGACAGCGGCTGCACCGCGTAGGCGACCACCGACTTGATCTTGTCCTCTATATCGGACATTCGGGTGAAAATTTCTTCTCGTTTCTGTTCCGTGAGTACCTTCGAGTCGGCCACGCCTGAGAGAATGTGAAGATTTAATTATTAGCTCATTTACTTACTTATTTTTAAACTTTATTTGCTTTATAATTTTTTATTGTACAGTTGAACATGGATGTCACCGAATGGAAGCAAAGTCGAAAACATTCACTAATAATTGAATTTCGTTGCTTTTACAGTTCGTAACTGACCAAATTAGAGATTTTATCGGTCCGAAGACAAATGAATGAGTTCAAACTTGTTTTTGGTATCGCAGGCCAAAATTGTTGAACTTGAAGGCAAAAAACCTACGTCTACAAAATGCTCAAATGGACACAATCGATCCAATTTCTCTGCGCCGCAAGTTAAATATTCCCACCTTATTTCCGATGCGCGCTGCAGAAGAGGACATTGGGTGAGAAACAAAAAATACCTCTTAAATTCAAATTTGATTGTATTTATTTTGCCTTATTTTGTCATTCAAAATTAGCTCAAAGAATGTCAAAAACTGACCAAGTTCCTTCAGCTGCTCGCTCATCGACAACGGCGAAACCGCACAACCGTAAACCATCGGACCGAGAACTGGCCCTCGACCGGCTTCGTCAATGCCCAAGACGCATGGCGCACCATCGCCGAACGACTTGAAATTGTGACTGACGTCAGTGGCGCAACGGTCAAACGAAGCAAACTCGAGCTTCATTTTGGCCAAAAATTTGAATACGACTGCAACAATTTGAGAATATCATTCGAATGCATGGATCCTATCGTTAAGATGCAAACGTGTGTTTGACTAAAACTTGTTCGACTACAATGACTTTGTTTCAAAAGTATATAAAAGTAGGTCAATGTTTCACCATATGACTAAGTGAAGCGAAGTCAATTTCGGCAGAGGCATGTTTGTACTTTCACGCGTCGGTCTACCATACTTCAAAAATTTCAGATGTGTCACCGAACCTTGTCACACGATTATCAGGAATAAAAAATTGATTCTGCCACTGTTTCGTTACAAAATCATGACGGTAAAAGTGCATATTCGACGACGCGCCTGTTGCACAAGAATCAAACGATTAGATACCTTCCATTGAAGCTCGCGAAAACCAGTGAGAGTAGTGAGCGAAAGAGAAGTGCGCATGGTTTCGTAAAGCAAATGCTCTTTATTCTGTATAATATGGACGACGATGACGACAACGAGCGACGTCGATATCAAGGAAATGTGAGACTAGGGGGACAAGAATTCCTGACAACTTCGCTCGTGCTAGCAAATCGGCGCTAATGGAACAAATTCGAGCAAAGCGAAGAACAGTGCGATCAACAACAGAGGCGATAAACCAACGGAAGAGAATAGCTGAAGAATTAATGTAACGTAACAGATATCGGGAGCAGGACAGCTGACCGGCTCAAACAGATGACCGAATGGACACTTGCTGACCATCCCCTTCTTCTCACCCCACTCCCTTCTGCTTTTATAAGTAGGTACCGGGTTTTTCTGAGAAACCGCCCCCCTGTAATCTTTTTTAATGAATGGTAAAATATTTAATGAGAAACAGTTTAAGGTGAACCAAGTTTTATTTGAAAATAGGCATGCTAAGCTTCAGTGCATGACACTGTATGTGTTGATACAGTCGTTAGAAGCTGTTTTACAGCCTCATGAAAAACGTTCACAGGGGAGCGGTTTTTCGGAAAAACCCGGTATGAAAATTTGTGTCGAAAGCAGATAAACCGCTTTGCATCGTAATCCGTGACTTTTGAATTCAATTTCCTCTACTTTTCAACTCATTTCGTCACCCATGCAGTCGATTTTGTCATCTCTGCATTCAATTAGATTGCTGGTTGGTCGAAATCAATTGGAAAGTTGACAAAGTTGTATGCAAAAGTTACGAATTACGATGCAAACTGGTGTAATATGCTGGACGAAAGAGAAAGTCTAATAATTCTAGTAAAAAAGCGAGTGGATCACACGAAAGTCACCAAAGTGTCCAGGCAGTGGAGTGCCCGTGTGCCTTTCCGCATTTTCCTTTTCATCTTTGTGCAGAGCCACAGCTCGCCATTCAACTTTAGTTGTAGCACCCTTGAGCGAAAATCAAAAACGAAATATGGTAGGCGCCAAAACGATACAGTTAGCCGTTTCGTTGCTTTTTGTTGTAAATGAAAAAATGTGAATTAAACATTCGAATTCAAAATTTTTCAAAAATGTCTAAATGTACGCATTTTTACTTCAATTCACCAAAAATACCGCGAAACGACCGAATATTTCGTTTTGGCACCTACCGTGATTCGTTATTGATTTGTCCTTATGGATGTTAAAACGAAAAATGAATAGCGAGCATGAGGTAGGTTGACAGCTTTATGCGCAAAAAGAAAGAAAAGTGAGGAAAAACAGACGAACAATAGAACCACGGAAGAGGGAATTATATTCGGGCCAGTCAGCTGTCCTTGCCCCACAGAAATCATCAGGTGGTGTGAGCGAATGCGTTGATTATCCAGGAAGTGAGATGCCTAGACGTTCGGCGGCAACGATCTGCGAACGCGCGGCCAGACGCAACCCGAACACGTGCGTCAGTTCCAGCTCCGTTCGTGCTAGGTTCAGCGCCCGGTCGAAGTACTCCGTCGCTTGGCGGACTCGCCCTCTGCAATCAAGTACATATACAGTCGACTCTCGATATAACGGCACCCCTCGGGACCGGCCCCAGCTGAAGTTATATTAAGAGTGACGTTATATCGAGGGTCATTTTGCCTTAATTTCTTTTAGGGCCAATCAAATCGGGCCCAACCAAGGTGACGTTATATCGAGAGTGACGTAATATCGGGGTGCCGTTATATCGAGAGTCGACTGTAGTCTAAATATTTGATCAATAGGTAGAAATCGAGCCCAACATCGTTGTTGGCAAAGGTGAGCTCGCTTATTCGTGCGAAAACACCGTTTTTCACATAAAAATTGAGGAGCCATAATACAGGGTGGACCAAATAATTTTGGTTTTTTTGAACTTGAATAACTTTGCATAGACTGAACAGATTTATGCAAATTTTCGTTTTTCACAATCCCCGCCCTCTGAGAATTTTCTTGGCATAGAAAAATTTATGACCCAAAATATAGGGGGACCCCCTAAAATTTCGGGTGCCCGAAGAACAAAAAAGTTTTCAAAATGGTTTTTTGGGGACCGCTCTAAACTTTGAATGAAATAAAAGCAGAATTATTTAAAAGTACCCTCAAATTTTAGGGGGGGGGTCCCCCTATATTTTGGGTCATAAATTTTTCTATGCCAAAAAAATTCTCAGAGGGCGGGGATTGTGAAAAACGAAAATTTGCATAAATCTGTTCAGTCTATGCAAAGTTATTCAAGTTCAAAAAAACCAAAATTATTTGGTCCACCCTGTACTGAACAACTTAAACAACGACTAACACTGTTCTTGTCTTTATGAGAAATTTTCAAAGATTTAAGAACTGAGTATCGCTACGGACCAATTTCAGCCGTATGGAAGAAGAATCGAAAGAAAAAGAAAAAGAGGGCGTAACTAACCGCTGCACTTCGAGTTGACCGAGGGTCTCGTAAGCAAATTCGCAGTGAGCATCGACCTTGGTGGCGCGCAGCATTAACTCCGTGGCGCGGTTAAAGTCGTCCTCCGATGGGCTATCGCCCGACTTTTGCAGCTCCAGCATACTAAACACGTCCCGTCACACGTCAATCATTCAGCGCACTTTTGACGACCATCACTTTTTATGAAGAGCTCAATCAATAATGTATGGTTTACTATAGTTTACAGTCACTGTAGTTATTGTCAGAATCTTTAACTATAGCTTTATTATAATTCACAACCACTATAGCTAGAGGTAATTATAGCTATAGTTAGTGCTTCCAAGGAAGCTTGAGTCAAAGCGAGTTTGGTTAAATAAACATACAGTGGTCTAGAATCCTAAAAATTATTCATTTTCGCAAAAACGCGCTCACCCCATATGGACGAGAATGTTGGCGTTGTTCGGCTGCAGACGGAGCGCCTTTTCGAACATATCTTTCGCATCCCCGCAGTTGTCTCTCTCCGTGTATACCTGAAGTACCACAAGCAATAGCATAGTACTGACTGCATAGAGAGAAACCACACATGACACAAGATGCACAACTGCGTGCCCTTAATATACTGCCATGCGCCGCTCAGAAAACCGAGCTTTGGTCTCGCTCATCGACATTTAGTTCATCTTCTAAGCCAAAATATGTTACTGTTTTATAATTTTCTTGATAAAACAACAGATCAAATGCATTGCTCCAGACTAATTCTCGATAATCGGACTAAATCCAAAGATCTATGAATTCGATGCAATAATTTGAAGTTTCTCCAGTACGGAACAGCTAAAACACGCTCGACTCTAGGCTATAATCAATTCTTCAAAGGGAGATAGGGTATATTTGGCAACAGCTATTAATACCATTTCCACTTCAAGAAGGGCATTTTCAAAATCAAAGAGGATTTTTTCATATTAATATGACTTAGAAAAGGTTATGCTTAAATAGTAAAGCATCCTTATTAAAATGAAAATGATAAATGTTCAGCATCTCTTCTCATCGTATAAAATGACTAGACGTGGAACACAGTTGGACG
>NIUQ01001300.1:0-34044 GCA_002796945.1 Plectus sambesii | reverse complement strand
AGGCCCGCGTCTACATAAGTTTAGGATAACAATAGCACAACGAGAGAATACAGTACAGCATAATGTATTCGTGCTACAACCTAGCGGGTATTTAAATATTGATATGATTACGAGCCGACGCTCTAACGGGGACATACCGTATTTCTTCCAATAATCGCCCTGGGCGATTATTATTTCAACCCCGGCTTGAAGGGGGCGATTATTGGAAGGGGGCGACTATTGGAGGGTGGGCGATTATTATTTCGATCGATGTTTGAATGAAGGCGCTCGTTGGAGAGAGGGCGTCTATCTTTTACAATCGTTACTTTAATATATAATATTAGTCATAAATAAAGAGATAAAGCAGTATTAGTAGTGGAAAGTGAATGGGAGTTCAGTTTTGACCTTCAGTGCACAGACTTTTATTGTTTTTATGACTCTGAAGGGGGATGATTGTTGGGGGGTGGGCGATTATTGGAGGGTGGGCGATTATTTTTTCAACCTAGGCCAGAGGGGGGCGATTATTGGAGGGGGGCGATTATTAGAGGGTGGGCGATTATTGGAAGAAATACGGTATCATACGTGAGGATAAATCGAGCGGTCTACCCGTAACACGACAATGCAATTCCTAGCTGAGTATCAATGCGATAATATGATATCAGTGACGGGTATACAGATCGCTCGATTTATCCTCACGTACATATCATTAGTAATCATCTCTTTGAATCGTATTTTCAAGGTACACCTTAGTTTTTTATGAATAATTTGAAACTATCTACTTTTGCTTCCTGTGTATGCTGCTCTTTGTAACCATAATATGATTTTGTCGAGATTAGAATCAGAGAGCGATTTGACATGTAGCTCTTTCTGATTGAGATACAGTCAAAACCGGATAAGCGGACATTTTTGGCAAGCCCCGTGTGCGACATTTGTATGCAACCATGACCGCTTAAGCGAACAAACCGGATAAGCGGACATTTTTCTCTCGTCGGGTCAATGTCCGCTTATCCGGTTTTGACTATACCATAAATATATTGACACTGTCTTCTATAGCCAGTTGGTCACTTTTGCATTCAGCTTCGTCACCCTGGCGTTCAGCCTCCCCAATATTACGTTTGCATTGAATGCAAAGATGAAGAAGTTTAGTGGAAAAGTGGCGGATTGGGATGCCAATCCGTGTAAATTGTGACTGATATTTAATGGTTCACCAAAGTTTTTTTTCTCATATTTCAGTATCAAAGTTCGATCACTACAGCTTCGGCTACTACAACATCACTTCTTACTGGCTAAGTCAATCAACGGTTCCACTACACATGTGCATCAACATGTGCCGTATTAGTAATCTGTGCTATGGATTCTCCTTCAATTCAGGCACTAGTGATTGTCAGTTACTTGCCATTATCGCCAACAGATTACCGTATTCGTCTCAGCTAACAGCTGACAAACAATACATAACACTTATTCGCGATTTAATATAGGTGGAACAGCCAGGTTGGGTACGCAGATTGTCTTTTAAATTATTCGGTAACTCGGGGGTCATTTTGCCCATGAGAAAATTTGAATTAAAATGGATTGCGGGCTGCAACTTTTGTGTGTTAAATAGTATCAAGCCAGACTTGAGCAAGAGCTTGGGCGAGGGGAGAGAACGGCTTTGAATGGTCTGAATTTTTGTAAAACCATGAATACAATCAGTTTATGAACAACATAATCACATTCACGTTCATTTTATGAATAATTTTAAAAAAAATTCTATGATGAGCATGGCTAAATTCAATGTACCAGATTGAGAAGATTGGCTGAGGGTATATACACTTCTGTAAGCAGGAATGATAAAAACTGACGACTGAGAAACTCATAGCCAGTAAATCAGCAAATATAAGCTTGAGTATATGTCAGCGGTAATTCGATTGGCTTAGTCGTTGTTTTGAACTGATAATTCGTTATCGCCCGCATTGCTGTTTTCACATTGTTATTGCATTCGCTACCACTGGCCGTATAATTTGATGTACGCAGTCACCAGTAATACTGCAGATATACCGTATTTCTTCCAATAGACGCCCAGGGCGTCTATTTTTTCAATCAATGTTTGAGGGGGGCGTCTATTGGAGGGGGGCGTCTATTAAAGGGAGGGCGTCTATTTTTTCAACCGATGTTTGAACTCGGCGTTCGTTGGAAAGAGAGAGCATCTTTTCTCCTAATTGCTACTTCAGCATAGAATATTATTCATAAATGTAAGGATTGTGCAATATCAGTAGTCGAATATTAATGCGAGTTCAGTATTGACCTTCGCTGCACAGGCATTTATTATTTTAATTACCCTAGAGGGGAACTATGACTTAGGGGGGGGGCGTTTATTGGAGGGAGGGCGTCTATTTTTTCAATCAATGTTTGAGGGGGGCGTCTATTGGAGGGGGGCGTTTATTAGAGGGAGGGCGTCTATTGGAAGAAATACGGTATTTGTGACCTTAAAAGCAACGCAGAAAATGACCAAAAAATGCAAAAATTGTTGTTTTTATTGCATTTTTGGTTGTCATTCTAGCCAACAAAAATCGATACTGAATAACGCTAATGTTGATGTAGCGTTATTCAGTATCGATTTTTGCTGACATGAATTGATAACTTTCTACATTGCTCTGTTTCAGACATTGATTGAAACTGCCTGTTTAAGATAACTAATTATTGCGGCTATCTGTGAATGCTATATTTTCGGCTCGTTCTGCTTTGTTTATATATGTTATTCTGCTTCTGTTTGCACTGTCATGTATCTTATTCACTGATTGAACACAAATGATGCCCTAATATTGTACGATATAAGGACTATCCATGGCTATTGTGCTCGGTTGTTTCGGCTTTTGTTGTTTTCATATAATGCTAATGTTGTGTTCGTTCTGTTTGCGTCTTTAATACGGCCGTTGTTAATTCTACGTGCTATGTCATTGTTCGTATGGCCATCTGAAATCATGTCGGGTCATTAATAAAGAGTTGGCAAAAAGTAATAAATCTTATCGTATGTCATGGCACATCCATACGAAAATGTATATTTTAAATTACAAATGCTTCGATCCAGCAGTTGTTCGCTATCGGTCCAATACCACCTCTCGATCGTCGACACTTTGTATTGATACCTGGGGAACTTTGAATGATTTTTTTGGAAATAGAATTAATTATTAAAATCAATAATTCTATCCATACTATACAGTAACTGCTAAAACAAGTTGCAAAGCTGCTTCCTAATCGTCTTCGGATTTTGTTGCTTCCAGAACAATGTGTTGCGCCTGTTTTTCAGGTGAAAAATCAAGGCAAAGGGTTGTCTTCACGTCGACTGTACTTTGAATACTACTGCCGTAACTGAATCGTATTCATAAATGATAGGTCTCAAGACGAAACAGTTTCATGTTACAGTAAGAAAGCGGTGTTCGAATGGCAAGCTTTTGAATGTTACCGTGGGTGGACCTCATACCGGCCGGGACCTCATTTCGGCCACTTCGATAAAAGTGTAAAGTTATGTCCCTAAAGCTAAACAGAATCGAACGAGCGGTATATCACTGGAAAGCCTGAATAATAAGCTTTCTTTTGAGTATAAGATTTATGAGATTCGTGCTCTGAATCAAAAAATATGGCCGCCGATTCGAGCACACCCGAATTTTGCAGCAGTTTTTTCCGCGGGAAAGAGCGTTAAATTTCTATTGATTATAACTTTTCAAGAAATTACTTTCCATTAAAGCTCTATATATCATTCGAATCTACTTTTGATTGCCATTCTTTTGGTACAACGGACGATTTTATTACATGAATTTAAAATTTCTGAGAAGCTGTCAAAGTGCAAAGTGGCCGGAATGAGGTTCACCTTTTTGCCGTTAAACGGCGTAGGTGCTCGTCTTTCACAGCGTATACCTTCGCTCAAATTTGTCGGTTTGACATGAAATTTCGTATATACACTCCTTAATAGTCTAGTAATCCCTTCCTATCACAAATTTTTTACCAGAATCTTTAATTTTTAAGTAATCGTGAAAATTCGTGAAAAGTGGCCGAAATCAGGTCCACCCACGGTACAAATAAACATGGAATATTCAAAAGAAGGCAACCACTCCACTCAAGCGGCTCCTCTAATGTAATAGTCGACAAAAGCGAGAGTCTGAGCGTAGATAGGGCAAAAATTTATCGAACGAGAAGTATTTGCTCTGACTAGATGTTGATTTCCGTGTTCGATAAGCGATGCGAAAATTGTAACTCACGCTTAAGGAGAATGCTGTCGGAAGAAAGCTTTCACCGAGCTTATTCGTTGTTGCGCAAAGTGCAAGGCGATAGAGCGGCATCGGAGTTGGCGTGCTGCCAGTTTCGACGAACACTGGCCGACACTGTCAACGACGAGTGGACGAACTCGATCGCTGCGGTCGATGAAGAGGAAGGCTCTGCTCAAAGTGTGCTAACGGCATTCGACGAAGCGCTAAACATCTTTGGCCATAGCTATGAACGCTTCAAGCAGATGTGCACCGACGAGACACAAGTGCCCGAGCTGTGTCTTCAGATAAAAGTGGTCATTTTCCCGATTCTTGCACCAAAGTTGCTGCGAGTTCTTGAGCGAGTCTTTCAAGTGGGATTTGATGTTTATTCGAAGCTACAGGGATCCGGTACGTTTTTCATGGGTTCATGGCTGGCTCACGATGCTTCATGAAGGTTTAAGGCCTGTTTAGGGTTGGCGTAAATCTTGACTGTTATATACGTTTTGTAGAAGATTTTATTGCGGATCATTTTATAATATTAGCAGCAGACTGTTAGTAATATATTCCACACGTGTTTGAACTTGTAATCAGGAGCTTCCATCTACTCTGAACGAGCATTTAGGCTTAGGCGTATATTTAATTTGCAAGCTTAACCTTTCGAAGCATGGTGAATGGGCAAAGGTTCACCTCTATTTCGCCATTTCAAGACATGAATCTAATCACTCCATCTTTGCAGCACATTTGGGCGAGGAACAGAGCGACGCTTGCCATGGTTGCGGAAAGGAACTGTCGTCTTGTTGTTGTCATCACTTGTTGCAGCTCTTTCGCAGCATTATTGAGAAGATGTACGTCCTCATTTTAAATCCATTGGTAGAATAAAAGATAGAAACTTTGAAGGGGGCGGCTTCATTTGTTAGACCGGCTCGCAAATCACACGGCGGTGCGGGTCGCGTTCGGCACCGTCGAAAAGAAGGTCAAGAATGTCTACATTTCCGGCGACTTTTCGTCGAGTCATCTAGACGATTTGGTCCGAGTAAGCTGAATGAAGTCATTACAATCTTTATTATATGATCACATCTACGGTCGTGCACTGAAATATTAGGATGCAATAGAACTGAAAGAATTCTTTTCTATCCATGTTTGACTGGATCTTCATGTAGTTAGATACAGTGGAAATCGCTTGTACCGATAAAAGGAAGTTCGACAAATTCAGACCGCTATGACCGATTACAATTATGAACGGGTTTTGTCCTGTATAAAATACAGGAGACAGTAAATTTGGGACCTGTCAAATGTGACCGCTATCAGCGAAATTGATATAAACAATTTCTATTGTACAGTGGAATCCGTTTATAGCGGTTTCGGTTATAACGGTATTTTGTTTATACCGGTCAAGATTTTCAGTCCCAAAGCGTACTTTTCCATACAAACAAGTTCGCTTATAGCGGTCAAAACTTGCCGGTCCCCCGGTGACCGGTATAAACGAATTCCACTGTACATGAATGCTTTTATATATCTTAAAAGCTATGTAGCATATGGATCATTGGTTGCATAAATCAATGAGTTCGGTTAACTTTTATAGTGGCTTCGAGGCGCACTGCTTCCATGGCTGGGCGAAATGTGCGCAAACAGCGATGCGCTGCACAGACAGACGGATCGACTGGAAGCATTTCTGTTCGACTCGGTGGGACGCCGACTGATTTCGCAGCTGTTTGATATTGTCGTCGACTTTCCCGACAGTTCACCGGCGCTGCAGGATTTGACAACGTGCCTAGATCGCGCTCTCTTACGAGCTCACCTCACGGACAGCTTGCAGCGTGATGTCAGTCAGCGATTGTTGCATATTGGTGAGTTACTGTCATTATTTTCATAATTGTTATTGTCATAATTTACGAAATTGAATCAATGGTTATAGTTTACATTTTTTTAATCAGTAACGAAGGTCTAAAGAGGATACCGTAGAACCACAACTTAGGTATATCTTAAGCACGGGTACCGTCAAGGAATGTCTCAGGGGAAACAGTTTTGCTGTTACTGATATAGAACTTAAGATTGCAGTCCATTTGCCCTATCCCATTGTAGTGAATAATATACTCAATTTTTTCCTCTGTATGAAGAAAGTAAAGCTCTTGTCTCGCAACGATAGGCTCTGCACGCGAATAGCAACTGACGTTGTCTTCAGGTGAGAAAATATTAGCGGATGAATCGAATACGACTATTATTTCTCTACTTATTCTTGTAATTTGACGCTTTTTGCAGCTATAAGTAGAAAACGATAGCATATAATTCATTCGTTTGTATCAATTTCTCTGTTAATCGATCTATTACGATGAGTCATAAGAAAGTGATTTTGGTACCACAACGACATTTGCGCAGTTCCCGTATCATGTTATGGCTTTTTACGGTATTCTTTTGCCTCATTGTTTCGAAAAAGAAAATTTTGAGTTAATTGTATAGTCGATATTTTTCCATCGTAAACTAAAATAATCTAGCTCGGTCCCGCCTCGATCAGATTCACTCCTGAGGGTTAGCAATGCTGTACGTGTATATCAAAGAATTAATCGTAAATTTCGGTAAGCCATATAATCCCGCTACGACAATGGTGAATCATGCTGTTATTTACATGGAAACTACGATGTTAAAATATGAATTGCTTTTACCCAATGCAAAATGGATTATAGGTGTGAATACGGATGATGTGCTGAACGCGTATACCTCGGCCGTTAAGAGTTTGCGGATTCTCGACCCGAGTGGCGTGATAATGCAAGCTGTATGTCAACCAATACGCCAATATTTGCGGTAAATGCCTTTCTTCGCTTGAAATCCTTTTCAAATGCACCTTTCGGAAAGCTCTTCTGCCTGATCATCAGAAAATGTCTATCGCTCCCTGATTTTGGGATCCTGAAAGCATCGTTGTGTGGGGAGTCAATGTAACAAAGGCGTTTCACTCCCTGAAACGGCGATTTTTGTTCTCCCAGTTCAGTTCTAGGATTGCTGCGGGAACTGCTGAATTAGGCAAACTTGGGGGTTTTTTCCTATAACGAACATGCTTCCAAAAGTTCTCGATCATGTTACGCTAAAATGAAAGAATTAATAATGCATTAACAGTATTCGTTCGACTAGCTCGCCCGCGTTTCTCGAATATCTGAAGCACATTTAATGCATTACAGTCCGGTTTTATACCTTCTCTCCTCTGATACATCAATTTCGGTCGCTTGACTCGAACCATACCACCTCTGCTTTAGGAATAGAACAGATACAGTACGCTGTATCGTGTCTTTCCTAACCGATCAACGACAAGATGAGTTGGGCGCTGAATTATGCAAAAGAGAAGGATTGGCGCTCGACGACCCTGATGCCGACCCTGATGACGCTGATGACTTCGACCTCTCCTCGCAGCAGGATTGGACCAAATGGTCGCCCGATCCCGTCGATGCTCCCGTCGGTCAGCAGATCTTTCCCCATGTTCTCTCGAACTTATACCTCAACCTACCGTATACCTTTCTTGATGAACGCTAAATACAAGGATTCATTTTAACATTCTTGTCCTTTGCCTCATTTTTAGCCGTCATATTAAGTTGCAAGGACATTAATTATATTAATCAACAGGTGAGCAGTCAATAGAGGAGCATATTAGACCGTGTTAATCAGATAAAATGAAGAGATGAAACATTAAATAAAAGAGATGTGCAATCAATGCATTGTAAGAATCACTTGCTGCATATAACACTAATCAGGAAGTGTTTTTCGTTAGTGGAAAATGTAAGTTCCAATTATCCTTTCCCGTTCATCTCCCATCCCATTTTAATTTGTTGCAGACGACAGTCGACGTTCGCGACGATCGGCCGACTTGATTTCCATGCTGATTGGTGTATACGGTAGTAAAGACCTGTTCGTCAAGGAGTACCGCCAGCTGCTGTCTGAGCGCTTGCTCAAGTCTAGGGACCACGACGTATGTACTCTGTTTGCGTCCCTCCCCACACTTTTGTTTTTCATTTTTCTTTGGCTCAAAGCCGAAAACGAAATTGATACCCTTTTATATTAACGCCTTTGAGAGAAAATCAAAATAAGGCAGCTTGTTTGTTGTTTAGTGGTTTCTCAAGTGAATGCAAATGATAAGACTTTCATCATCTTTAACAAAAATTCGTAAGTATTTTATGCGCAGTTAAATTCACATTCATGACAAAAAGTCAGTCGACGATAAATATACTGTCTCCTTTTTGATCTTTGCTCGACTGACATGCAGGCAAAAAATAAGCATAAAATTCTTTTTTTGCGCTGCGAGCAAAGACGGAAAGTCAAAGTGTAAACAGGTAGATGGGAAGTGTCCGTTGATTGCACTCAAACGGAAGAAGGCGCTATAAATATTGCATTTTTTATTAGATCGACGCCGAATTGCGCTACTTGGAAATGCTGAAGATTCGCTTTGGCGAGACTGAGCTGCAGCAGTGCGAGGTCATGCTCAAAGATATCAAGGACTCTGCGCGCATCGACGACTTTGCTGCACAACACCAAAACCTGGTATAGTCCTACTGCTGGGCGATGTCCTTCAATCGAGTTTATAACGCGCAAAAATGAACATATCGTAAATTTTTTCGTGGTGAGACTAACTCCATAAAGCTCTTGAAATTATTTTGATTAGTGTTATAGTCTAATGCCAAGAATAAGTAGTTTGATCGTAATTTCAATGCCAGCAAGTGAGTGCTATTGAAAGCGAGATAATTTCAAGAGCCCTATGGAGTTAGTCTCGCCAGAAAATAAATTATGATACACTCCTATTTGCGTGCTTCGAACGCTTGCGCTCGTAGATCCTCTTTAAATGGTGCTAGTGTTGAAATTTGCAAATTAACCTATCTCTCAAAACTTGACTTGTATATCATCAACATCTTACTCTTTTTATTCGCCTGAATGGCATGAGAGTTAACGAGTTTTAATTCAGTTTTAGTTGGTTTTTAGCACATTTTGACTGAAGTAGCGCTACCTGCTCTAATGATGTCTAACTTTTTCATTTTCTGTTCAAGACCCAGAACAGAATTGCAGGAATTTGATTAAAATACATTGCTGGCACGTGAATGCTATTAGATATTGTTTACATATCTTCTAAATATTTCCAGTTAGAGATTCGGGCAATGAATTTCTTAATATCAGAATTGAGCATAAAAGTCGGGGTGTTATAGAATCGCTGCGTGTTTCTGCGGTCGAGAGGACGAAAGTGATTTTATTTCAGCCATTCTCGGTGTCAGTACGGATCCTGTCGGCTCACTTTTGGCCGAAACAACGCGACGAGCGACTGACTCTGCCGGACGCGCTGCAGCTCGGCCTTGCCTCGTACAACCAGCGCTTCCAGATGCTCAAGGCGTCACGCACTTTGGAATGGATCCCCAGTATGGGCAGCGTCGAAGTTCAGTTGGAGATCGATGAGCGAGATGTCATCCTTACCGTCAGCCCCGCACTCGCCGCGATCATTTGGCTCTTCCAAGAAAAGGGTGCGTAGATTTTTCGAAATTGAATCAATGGTTATAGTCTACAGTTTTTGATCGATAAGGAAGATCCAAGAAGATACCGTAGAACATCAACTTACACGTATCTTTAACACGGATGCCGTCAAGCGAAACTTTGAGGGAGATGGTTATCCTGTTACTGATTAAGAAATTGCGACGTTAATCTTGCAGAGATGTAATGTGGGATGACAGCTTTTCCATGTCATTATTCGAACAGCATGGGAACAGCAAATTAACGCGTGCATGGTACACAACAACTAGCCACACACGACACACGCATACACACACAAAAACACACCGGAAAAACTCATACACGACAGCAGTGATTTCGTAACATACATCGCACAGCGATTACGGTATCCCTAAGCTAAGCGCCAATTACGCCTACAGAAACATGGACGACGGATGAGCTGAGCGCGCGATTAACCGCTCGGTCGTCGACGGTGCGTCGGCGCGCGAAATGGTGGCAGATCGCGGGCCTGCTCGAGCAGCGGCCGGCGGGTTCGGACACTTGGACGCTTTGCTCATCCGCCCCCTCCACAGAGCGCATGCAGGCCCACGCCGAAACTGCTGATTCCGACAGCGATGATGAACAGAGTCGCCAGGAATCCGACGTCGACGCTCTCGAAATGTACTGGACCTATGTCTCCGGTCTCCTCGCCAATTTGGACTCCCTCAAGACCGAACGCGTTCACTCCCTCCTCAGTATGGTCTCCAGTCCCGGCCAGCAGGGCCCCACTCTCGAAACTGTCAACGCCTTCCTCCAGCGCAAGGTCAAACAGAATCTCCTCATCTTCTCAGCGGGCGCTTATAAAGCGCCGAGAAAGTGAATTACAGTGATGATTAGTTGTTGTTCAGTTCGCTCTCGCCCGCTTTCAGCACTGTCGCTTTTCATTTGTATAAATGTTGTAACTTTGTTGTCGGCGTGTTTGCTAAGTATTGGACTTTGCTATCTAATACATGTCAAAAGAGTGATGGTCTACGCGTCGCGGATGACGCGCATGAATATAGCATCAAACTCTTCTGGCATTCGAACAGACCTCCTACAGAAAACATGACGTAGTCCATAATCATCTTGGGCCGGTTTAATTGATATCGCGTACTTAAGCTAAAGTTATACTTTACGCCATGCTTGTATGTCGCAAAGTACAATATTCACAAAAGTACACAATATGACACTGGTCCGTAAAGATAGGTAAGTACGCATGCGTCACGTCTGATAGATTGTTTGCCGCATTTCGATCAAATTTTCTCGACAAATAAGTCGTCTTCCATAGGATTCATTTTCGTGCTGTCAAAATTGATTGCTCTTGCAGTCCTTTTTCCTTAGAAACATTTTCTGAACGTAGTCGTAACTCTACAGGGTGGCGCAAAAATATGTATGCATTTTACGAACTCAAATGCCTTTTAAAATGTATACCTACATTTGTGCCACCCTGTAATGCGATACGGCGCGCCTACTTCAACATGGCCTCTAGAATCTCCTCTCAACTCTTGGGATCTTTGCCGCGGCGGGGATTGTAGTCGAAAAAACGTGGTAATTTTTCGTTAACTCACAAGTAGTCTCTCTACGAACACATTTGCATTACGATGACGATCCTCAAATCTGCAGCTCTCGAAATTTGGAGATAATTCGGAATGCGACCGAAGAGAAATGCTTATTTTTGGTTGTGAATGAATGCCGCAGCATAGATTGCTCATAAGAGTGCAAAGGAAAATATTACTCATTTAATCACGAGCGTAGGTTGCTGCTTGTTTGCCTTTTAGCCAATGCAGTCACCACTGTTGTTCTCACGATCAGAGACTGGCTAATCGAACTTTCCGAAAGGTGCCGGCCGCTTTCGGCGCCTGTCTCTTTTCACTTATCACCAAGGGCCGCCAGGTAGTGTCAGCTTAATTCCGGCAGCCTCAACTAACCCGCTGTATATCAAATCACATCAAACGAGCCGTCCCTTTTATTGACATCTCAACAGTGCGCCGATCTCCAATGATGGTTACGACATATGACCATTTTATAAGACGTTCATCATTTGAATTAAGCTGTTGCGAGCAATATTCGTTCGCTGTGGAAAATATGCCAAGTACGCATAAATAACTCGTTAAAAAACTGCGTCCAGGAGTAAAATCGCCGCTTGCGTAGCTGCTTTTGACTGCTTTGTCATAAGATGATGCAACAGAGAAGAATATCTTCATATCCTGCATTGTTCAAGACTGTATGCGTGATAAACGTCATTTTTGGCTAACCGCCACAGCATTCAGCGTCCTTGGTCTTTGACTAAACCATTCTTTGGACGACAAGAGATGACACGAAACGTCCATTCCCAGAAACCAGTCGGCTTCATTCACAGGCAAGCTGCACTATTAAAGTGACCTATTTCTGTCTGAGAACAGACATCAAGATACAACGAGCAGCGAATCACAAACAGACTGGCAAAAATAGAAGGCGAAATGTATTTACAGATAATATGACACAGTAGATATGATCTCAACATGAGAAATGGCACAATAGGATCCACAACGGAAGCTAAAAATACGTTCATGAAGTCAGTGATGGCTGGACAACGGCTTGTTTCTGCTTCTTGCGCTCTTCGATTTTCTGGCGAACGTCGATCTTCTCGCCGAATTCGCTCCAGAAAGTCACCTGACACGTGCTGCGTCTACCGGTACGCGCGTCGAACATTTGACAGTGGTCGAAGGCAGGAATGTAAAGATGAAGACTGACGGTTCCCTCAGTGTGACTTGGATTTTCCATTCGGTGAAGACCGATCGTGTCTATAATTTGACAGTAGTAGCAGTGGTAGGCATCGGTCGACACATGGGGATAGAGGGGGTGCCAGTTAGGTGTTTAGGAGGTGCGCACCCCCCACAGATTGATGACCGCATTCTATCCGGTGCTTATTCAAAAAAGTCCTCGATTAGACGACCTTTTTTAACAACTGATCGTTCACCATTACGCCGGAAAAACATAGTAGTTTCCCCTTATAAAACTAAAAAAATTTCTGCATTCCTAGATCCCAGTCCCCAAAGTTGCAAACCCGTCTGAGAAGGGGATGCCCATCTCCCATACTCTCCACGCCCACCTCTAAGTAGCAATGAGAGGTGTTTATCGCGCAACGCCACCGACTACCGTACCATTCATGTAAGTCACGCCGTTCGTCTCGTACAACGTGCGACCAATTTCGGCCATCGGACGGCCCTCTTCGGAAGCGTCTTCGTCGGGTTTGGCTTCTGGCCATTCGTAGCGTGTCTCCAGCAAAGTGCCTTGAAGAATTTTCACGAAACAGTGCGAGTCGGTATGGTCATGAATGCTAAAGACTGACGCGATTAACTTCCTGACGCACATCCACAAAATCTGTAGAACTAACCTACTGCCCATACCCGGTCCCCAACACAAAATCATCAGGTTGTATTTGCCATTGCCTTTGTCAACCAAGTTTCGGGTGTATCTGAAATGCGCAAATCGTTATAAGATCTTGTTCTTCATCGAAAAGGCAACGTGAAATTATTACTTGTGATCGTCGAACATGGCGTACTTGGCCCAGTCAGCCTCGTTGCTCTTGTACTGCGACAAGACGTGTTCAACTTCGTCGACGTTGACGCGGTCATCGCCGAAAATGGTCCGCAACCGATCACATAGGGGCTCCATCTTATCGACTGACGCAAAATTAGACGATGGATGAAGTGAAGACGATGTTCAAAGATGATAAAAAATAGTAATATGACGAAAATAAAGAGAGTAGAATTGACAGAAGACTGCTGCAATAGGGCGGTTAAGTATTGAAGACGACGATGGTGTGCGGGCTGATGACGCGACTGGAGGATATCAAGACCTACCGAACGCGGCGAAGGGAGAAAAACAGAGCGATAAACAGGTAACAGTGGTCTGCACGTAGACAACACTACGTGCATCAGGTGATCAGACGCGCAACTGGCACCACGGTGCCTGGGGGTGTCAAACTTCCCTGTAACTTCCCTACAAACTTCAAACCGAGCAAGTTTCCGCCATTCTGCTCAGCGAAACGTCAATCTTCTACATCCGAACAGTTAGTGATCATAGAGGGGCGCGCCCCTTCGATTACGAATACTGTCCGGCACAGAAATCAAACAGCCAATCGCATCCAGCAACGCACGCTGCAGCTATTGCCCCGATACATACGGTATACGTTGACGAACCAAACAGATGCACGTGGTAGGGACTGGACCAGTCACTTAACCGTTTCACTCGACCGCACGGCGCGATAAGGAAGGCATGTTTGCCGCGTGCCTTCCATGCTGATGTTTTGCATACACAACGTATCAATTGACGTCATATCATCACCATGTGGGGTAAGATCATCGAAGTTATTATAAACACTGACAGCAACAGAATCTCTCTTTGCCGAATGTGACCGATGATGATCTTTGGTTGAGCGACTTTTCTTTGCAGACAGTAAATAAATATCCACTTTGTAAAAAAATCTGGTCCATCATATCGTGTATGGTTACGTTCAGTCGTTTTCGGTTGTTCTACTGTCACCAACGCGATCGCGCAGACAGTGTGACAATCGCAATATTTACTATACGAACAACTGAAGCACAATACGCAGTAATTGCTAGAGAACAAATCGCAATTGAACAACTATTTAAAATAACTTTTTGAGTAACACTGCCGATATAGCAACTAGAAGAAACGAGCTATTAATCACTCTTGCGCCACTAGGAGCCGTTGTGGTTGAGCCTGAACTTGGAGGTCCTTGGGGAGTGACATCGATCCCCGTGGCTGTAGAGTAGTTCGCGACGTTCCCGATAAAGTTGGCGATCATTTGCAGCGCCGGGCCAGGTCGATCGTTGGGAACGAAATGCCCAGCACCCTGAATACGAATGGTAATAAATGAGCGCCCCTCTGAGCGACGCCCAACTCACCTTAACAGTCAAAACATCGACGGTCACGGACGTATTGGCCGTGTATCGCTGAACGTAGCCGGCAATTTGATTGCGGAATGACCACCGTGTACGAGGTTTACTCTGATATCAATGTATGACGTTATATGGAATATACTCTAGTTTGATGAAGTCGCTTACTGTCATGTTCAAGCTGATGGCCAAATCGCGAATGTACCATGAGTCTCCGAGGTAATCGCAGATTGTGTCGACGTCACCGTTGTATACAAGTATGCGAAAGTTGGGAATCTAACAGGAAGAAAGAAGCATTTGCTCAGAAAAGCATCAAAAGCGTCAACGAACACCTTCACATTATTGATGACATATTGAAAGAAGGAGGTCGTATCGGTATATATGACGGTGTAGCTGTTGTAGATGGGATCACTGAAGCTTCATTTAACTGATCGCCATAGAAGTAAAATAAAAGATGATACCTACCTGCAGTCGTTCCACTGTCCGACGGTACTCTGCCAGCTACTGTTGATGTGTAGAGCGGCTTGAACTTCTGGTTTATTCAGATAAATAGTAACAGCGTCCTCGCTCCAACAGGGATTGCCGCGTTGACTATCCGTTGAGTCGTGCCATAGAATTGACTGAAATCCATGTCATTTGTCGACATTCTATTGACCACAGCTCAACTCCGCGCATCAGCACCGCATACTTCAGACCGAGTTGCTTGAATCAGAATTTGTAATATTATAGGGAATAAGAAGAGGAGAATGAGTTTTCATGCGTCCGTATTTGACACGTTTGCCTGTCAATAACTGACTTTGGCCCACGTTAACAATTGCTGACACGCCCCCTTTTAGCTGTAATTGATAGCATAGCCATCATCAGCTTACCGCTGTTCCGTGAGGATTCGTCGCGGCAATATTAGGGTGACCTTTGATAAAGTTGATCATAGGGCTGCTGGTGCTCGTCGTTGGAAGTGGATCGTAACAATCCTGATAGAAGTTATATGGGTCCTGACTACAAAACAAGGATAGATATACCCAAATGGATCGTAAATAATAGCTGACGCTTACTTCGCTGGCCAAGGAGGCGATTGGTCGGTTAGCGTCTGATAGACCTGCAAACTATCGCTATGTTTCTAGCGAAGTGAAGTGACAGAGTTGAAGAAGTCGTACGTAATTTCCGCACTCAGAACCATCCGAGTTAAAATTCATGTTATCAGTCGTATTCAAATGAACGGAGAAGTCGCATTTGTCCACGTCTTGATTACTACAGCAAACTGTCTTGATTTTCTCCCAATCTCTAAAATACACCAATAATTGTGCTCTTGTTCAGTTTGAGAATACGGCAACTCAACGAGAGCTTTCATAATCATAAGTAGGGTTGTAACGGGGACGGGGAATTGGAAATTCCGGGGACGGGGAATTGGAAATTCCGGGGACGGGGAATTCCGGGGACGGGGACAATTTCAGATTCCGGGGACGGGGACAAAATGAAATTCCGGGGACGGGGACGGGGACGGGGAATCCCCGGGGAACGGGGAATTCCCCGTCCCCGTTACAACCCTTATCATAAGCCAATTGGGAGCATTCAAGGAGCTGGCTTTCAGATGCCATGCAGAACCGTAATATTCATTTTTCATCAATTTAAAACCTATTCATCCGTTAGAAACTGTCTCGTATTGACATTTTATATGGTTATGGTAGCATTCGTTTTGCTGTATCGTACTGCATACACTTCTGAGGATATACCGACAATTTAAAATTTAACCAATACTTTTCTTTTCTGCACTTAGTCAGTTGATGATTTTAGGTTTCCAGAACTTGCTCATTGATCTACGATCTCAACTTGATCTTTGTTTTTGCAATATCTTTGATTACTACGCACGAGTTCGCTCTGGACAAAAAGTGTAAAAATTTTTCAAAATTTTCAACATGTTTCAAGTGAATCGATGCTGTGATGAAATAGTTACTTAAACTTAAATGTTGAAATAAAACAGGATTCTTTACACTCCTTCCTTCCTTAGCATCAATTTTAGTTAATTAATAATTAAACACAGGGTATATTTACATTTTATGTAGTTGCAACCACTGCTTAGATGAGACTTTCGTAGGGGAAATGGGTAACTTTCAGTTGATGGCCGCACCTTTAGCAGATGCAACGACATTAGATTGAAATTATATATGTTTTATAAAATGTGTCGCATAACTTACTCGAGTGCAATTAATCCATGATAGTTGCTCCAGAGCACCAATGAGTTTGTCAAGTGCTTCACATTCATATAGCCGTTTCCGATAGCCATGCCCTACAAGTCTCCGATCGGTAAACATCGTTAGTGCTTCACATACAGTCTCTGTTGACCACATTAGCTTGGTTTCATATCGCTTAATTCAGGCAACGATGGAATTCACGCTAAGGTATATCAAAACGCCGTGAATATGTGACTTTTAAAACAGTACCATCGGAAAGTACAGTGGAAAAGATGTCGCTAACTGCCCGTTTCCATTAGCGCAATGGTCCGGATCGCGCGCCTAGTCTTCGTTCGCGGACGACTATGCAGAGGCTGTTGTTCCCCCAGAACTAACAGAAGGCCCCGTAAGAACGCCACTGTATGTTACCAATAGACTGCCTCCAATTTTGCACCTGAGTCAGCTGAACGAAAATATGGCTTTCTCTTTAAACGTGGCTTCGAAAAGCAAATGACAAGATTACCTGGAAATTCTTATTGGGAAACGATCCGTTATTAATGCCTTTAACTAGTTGTTGAGCCAGCGTCGGCAAATAGATGCCAGCATACGACTCTCCGGCGATGTAGAAGGTTTTGTTAGCGTACGCCGGTTGTACATTGGTGAAAAAGTCGAGCAAGGCCAGGTAATTCTCAGAAGCGACAATATCATCGTTGGTCTTGACGTTCGACGCATTGGACGTATCATACGAAAAGCCCACTCCGATTGGCGATTCCAGAAAGAGCACGTTGGCTACCTGAATCGGGTAAATTAAGAATAAATATCTGAAATAATATCAAGCAGTGACATGTCACAAAATAACTGTGATTGCACATTTTCCAGCTATTTCCAGGAATTTCTGATTATTGACCAGTTCCGCTAATCAATGAATATCGTACGCACCTTATTCCATGAGAATACGTTTTCATACAGCGAATTTCCATCTCTTTCCGGATAAAATGGACCGAGCTCTTCAAACATACCACCAACGCTGCTGCATCCCGGTCCACCATTCAGCCACAAAATTAGCGGATCTGTTGCCGCATTTCCTTGCGATTCCACCAACCTGAAAACACTCGAGATCACTAAATCAAATGTGCGCATTGGAGTGTATTCCGACCAGTAGTGCAGTTTCCATGTTCCTTGCGGATTCGCATTTAGGTAGCCCGAGTACTGCTTGAAGTTGGTGTTGAAGGAGACACCAGGCAAGTTTGTAATCTCGTCGGCCGCAGCATTTTGGGCGCTGCACGAGTTGAAAGAGACCAGGAGAACTACTAGTATTAGTGGAATCATGATTTAGTAGTACTAGCGGAGAGCGCTGCGCTAACGCGCCGCGCTATCCGCTTGAGTTTTCGCATGCAACCCCTGCTAGACTGTGTTACCCGTACCACTCAGCGGCGCGGAATTCGCAAGCTGCCTTTGGGTTCCTGTTATCTGGTGCCGCTGGTCTTTTATATTTATAAATGCAAACAAATTTGCACACTACATTCATCATAAGGCAGTTCGATGGGAATTTTTAAAAAAGGACTTGCGCAAACATTTATTTGGCAATAACCCAGGGAAAGTTACCGAAAAATCTAGAATGTTCTCCGATCGCACGTGTCAATATCTATTGATTGGTGGCGACGGTCCAAAACTGCACTTTGTCTAATTATGTACGCGCGGTATTTATCTACCCTCGATCACATTGAAACACATTTGCGACGGGTTTCGAACATTAACTGTTTTCAAGGAGATAAAAGTTTGTTAATTGTAAAAATTCAAACCAAAAGGTTTTTGGGGATATTATTTTGAACGAAACCATTAAATTCTTTCATGTGACACTTAGTATGCGAAATGGCTTAATATGGCATTCGAAGCAAATCTCTCTTTAACTATGTTTTTGCTCTAGATGTGTATATAATAGAAGCGGGACGGAAGTGGTATGGGTCGGGTGAAGTACTCATGGCACACAGCCGTTATCCGATCGGGGATCGCTAAAGTCAAGCCCGAACCGTGAGGTGTTCACATACACACTCTGATGGACGTCGCTTAATGTAGAAGGCAAGAACTCTCGCAAAGAGCGCAGCGCTAACGCGCCGCGCAATTCGCTCGAGTTCTTACCCCATGAAATAAGGCGATATGTTATTGACAGGCGATACGATGGCAATAATCCGTAAATGACCCGACGACTAAAGAAAAAAAATGCGCTCTCGGTAGTTTCGAATGTTCGCCGCGAGGGGGCGCTGCGACGACATTTTTATGGATATAACGTTAATACCGGATGATGGACCCGACCGGTAGTGGGATGGGTGGGATGGGGTACCATTACAGTTTGCAACCCTGGTACGATTGGGGCTGGCAAGTATTTGGATAGAGGGGAAAAGGGCGAAAATGTGAATGACGACACGTTGTTGTATGTTGCGTTAATACCGTATAATGGGCCCGGCCGAAAGTGGGGGTGTGGGGTGGGGTACCCTTACGGTATCCGACCATGGTCCGACCGGGGACCGCAAAAGGTCCGGTCTACCCGAACCGCGGGGTGTCCACACACAGACACGCAGACGGTGCTGGCTTAATATATAGATGGCAACGGGGCGCGTGCCAGCGAGATCTTACTAAATGACTTACTTAGCGTACTGCCGTCGTAACAGCTGCTTCTTATCTAATGCCATCAAGAAAGCTACACGTTGAATTGTCACCGTTGTTCCGTTTGGGCGTATCAAAAGAACAGTTACGACATTTGAAGGCAATAATTATTGGTAATTGCAATAAGCAATATCATACGCAACGTTTCAACCGACGTCATGTGACCGCCATCTTGGTTGAGATCATCTAAGTTACAGTTAAACCCGCATGATTGTAGCTTTGCGGAACCAGCAAAAAGCTGCAATGACGCGGATCCTGCATATAGCGGAGTCGTGTAGCTTTCTTAAACCTCCATATGCTTATATCCGGGTTGAGCGATGCTGCTACATGATCATATCGGCGAAATTTCGAAATTTCAAATTTCGAAATTGTTGATGGAACATTTGTATGTGTATATGGGTAGGAATTTTCAATCAAGTTTTCATATAATAAATGCACAATTAAATCAACATGCAAGCAAATTTTTGGAAGAAAACATGTGAAAATTGAATAATTAAGCGATCAACATCTTTTAGTGTGAATAGACTGCGACTTACTAAATCAGTTTTACGAAAGGAATTGTAAGATTTGTGATTATTTTATTTTTTGAGTTATGTCAAACTTCCTCTTCAATTGTATAGAACCTATCAAAATTTCTTTCTTTCATTCCCACTGTAACGCGTATAACTTTTAAAGCATTCAAAATTTAGCTGTTAGTAGGCAAACTTTGAAGCAGCTATCTGCCCTTCGCGCGCTTACCAACTTTTTCATCATGTGTGAAGATCTATTTTTTGCGATGAGGGAATATAATTGACATCTCGCTCTGATACTGTAGATCCTATTCATGCGATTCTTACGATATATGACCAGTATGCGTGTCTAATGCTGACAGCTGCGATTCCGAATAGTGCAAAAGTAGACGATGGAAGCCAGCCAAAAGCTGCACTGATTCGGCTCCTGCATTGATCCCAGGTGCAATAATGCGGGTTTTAGTGATGTAAGACCACTGAGAGTAACAGAATCTCTCTTAGCCGAATGTGACTGGCGATGATCTTTGCTTGTGCAATTTTTCTTTGTAAACAGTAAATAAATGTCCACTTTGTATAAAAATTCTAGTCCATCATATCTTGTATGCTATGGTTCAGTCATTCAGGATTGTTCTACTGTCACCAAAGCGATTGCACAGACAGTGTGACAATCGCAGTATTTGTTATGTGAGCAACTGAAGCACAATACGGAGTAATCGCTAAAGAACAAATCGCAATTGAACAACTATTTAAAATAATTTCTTGAGTAACACTGCCGATATGGCAACTAGAAGAAACGAGCTACTCGCCGCTCCTGCACCAGTGGTAACCGTTGTGGTCGTAATTGTAGTCGTTGTAGTCGTCATTGTAGTTGATGGGGTCGTGCCTGTAATGGGAGGAGGTCCTTGGGGAGTGACATCGATGCCAGTGGCTGTAGAGTAATTCGCAATGTTCCCGATGAAGTTGGCGATCATTTGCAGCGCCGGGCCAGGTCGGTCGTTGGGAACGAAATGACCAGCACCCTAAATGTGGATGATAATGGATGAGCGCCCCTTTGAGCGACGCCCAACTAACCTTAACAGTCAAGACATCGATCGTCAAGGACGATTGGCCCGTGTATCGCTGAACGTAGCCGGCGATTTGATTGCGGAATGTCCACGGTGTACGAGGTTGACTCTGATATCAATGTATGACATTATATGGAATATACTCTGATTGGATGACTTTACTCACCTTCATGTTCGAGCTGCTGGCCAAATCGCGAATGTGCCATGAGTCTCCGAGGTAATTGCAGATTGTGTCCACGTCACCGTTGTAGACAAGTATGCGAAAGTTGGGAATCTAACAGGAAGAAAGAAGCATTTGCTCAGAAGAGCATCAAACGAGTCAATGAATACCTTCACATTGTTGATGATATATTGAAAGAGGGAAGTCGTATCGCTATATTTGACCTTGTAGCTGCCGTAGATGGGACCGCTGAAGAGTAATTCAATTGATCGCCATCGAAGTAAACTAAACGTTGGCTGCCTACTTGCAACCGTGCCACGTTTTGACGGTATTCTGCCAACTGCTGTTGATGTGCAGAGCGGCCTGGACCAATTGGGTATTCAAATAGTGATATGTAGCCCCGCCGTTCCAACACGAAAAGCCACGTTGACTATCAGTTGAATCGTACCAAAGAATTGACTGAAATTCATTTGTCATTTAGCGACGATGTAGCGACACAACCCCGAGCATCAGTACTGTATATTAACGACCGAGTCGCTTGAATCATTATCAGGGTAGAGAACATTTTTCTGTGGGGAAATTACTACACTTGCGCTTATGCTGTGCTGGTCTAAAGTTGGTAGAAATCGGTTCATCTCATGAAAGAATCGTTGGTGAGGAGCAGAATTAACAGATGGCAAACATTTTTGTATCTTTATCAGTATTGAGCTTATATATATTTACATATAAAATCAAGCGAAAGCGGCAACAGGTAGAAGAGAATGAGTTTTCATGCGTCTGTATTTGACACGTTTGCCTGTCATTAACTGACTTTGGCCCATGTTAACAATTGCTGACACGCCCACTTTAGCTGTGGTGGATAGTATAGCCATCATTACCCTACCGCTGTTCCGTGAGGGCTCGTCGCGGCGATATTAGGGTGACTTTTGATAAAGTTGATCATAGGGCTGCTGGTGCTTGTCGTTGGAAGCGGAGCGTAACAGTCCTGATAGAAGTTGTACGGATCCTGACTACAAAACAAGGTTAAATGTATGCAAATGCAGCCTTAACAACTGCTGACACTTACTTCTGTGGCCAAGGAGGTGATTGGTCGGTTAGGGTTTGGTAGACCTGAAAAAAATGTTTCTAGTGAAGTGACGTGACAAAATTGAAAGAATCGTACGTAATTTCCGCACACAGAACCATCTGATACGAAATTGAGATTATCAGATGTATTCAAATGTGAGTAGAAGTTGCATTTGTCTACGTCTTGATTATTGCAGCAAAACATCTTGATTCTCTCCCAGTCTCTGTAATACACCAAGAATTTTGATCATGTTTAATAACAATGCACCGCAACGTGAGGGGATCTCTTTTTATCGCTAGACAACAAGGAGCGCTCAGGAAATTGACTCTCAAATGATATGCAGTACTGTAAACATTCATTTTCCATCAGTAATAGATCTTTCCATCCATCTATCCTTTAGAGGAAGTCATGTATTGGCATTTTTATTATAGTAATCATATCATTCGTTTTGCCGTGTCGGACTGCACCTACGCCTGAGGATATTCCGACAATATGAATTTTATTCAAAACTTTGCATTTCTTCACCAGTTCAGTTGATGTAAACAGTTTTCCAGAACTTGCTCATTAATCTATGGTCTCAGTTTGATATACGCTTTTGCACTATCTTTGCTCAATGCATATGAGTTCGCTTGGTAGGAAAAGGGTAAAACCTTGTCAAAATTTTCAACATATTTTAGATGAATCGATGCCGTAACCAAAGACTTATTTAAACTCAAAATGTCAAAATGTATTAGAACTATTTGCACTCTTTGCTTGGCATCGATTTTATTATTCTATTGAAAATACATTTGGTATATGAAAAATTAATGCGTTTACGATCTTCGGTTAAATGAGATTTTCGCAGGAAAAAATATGAAACTTTTAGCAGATGGTCACGTCTACAGGATGGCCCAAAAAACTATTCCCGTTTTCTCTTAGCTACATTGCAGCAACGAATAAACGAAATGCATAATATTTTTAAGCTAGATAATCAGGCTTTTTGTAATGTTGTATTAAAACAGTCAGCCAGATCGGCTTACCATTTTTAAGCCGTTACTAGGAATATAAATGGAACAAAATCAGAAATCCATTTGAGTACATGAGGTATTTTAATCATATTTTGCGGTATAAGTCCTCGCATTGATCATCTTATCAAGCAATTACTGCCCTTAACCAGGTACTAAATACAGTCTTTGGGCTTATGATGCAGTGCCAGGTTAATTTCAGATTCATTTGGCGCTAAACGTTATTAAGCAGGCGGGTGAAAGCCTCTATTGACGGAAAAGAGCCTCATCTCTCGAACGTGCTCTGTTCAATCCACATCCGAATACAATAACCTGTCGAATTGCAATCTGGGCAACTTTCTGGCCATTTTTTTTAACCAGCACAGTGTATCGAGAACTTTTCCCGCGGAATATGATATATACATCTCATGCGCTCACACGAATTTTTGATTTTTGTGCTTTTATACGTTTTTAGTCATAACTTGAAAGATGCTGAACTATTATGGCTGATTTTTTAAAAAATAACACTCCATATAGGCTCGAGTGTCTCACTTAAGAATATCGCGCAATTTCGTCTATTCGGTGCTGAGAAATAGCTAAGAAAATAAAGTATACTTTTTTGGGCCATCCTGTATGTCAAATGCATTGAATTGAATTTATGTAAGTTTTATAAAATGTGTCGCAAAACTTACTCGAGTGCAATTAATCCGTGATAGTTGCTCCAGAGCACCAATGAGTTTGTCAAGTATTTCACATTCATATAGCCGTTTCCGATAGCCATGCCCTACAAGTTTCCTCATCAGCAAATATCACCACTGCTTCAAATACAGCTTCAATTGACCATATGGGTCAATCTCATATGATGTAATTCAGGCAACAACGAGATTGGCGCTAAAGTATATGAAAATGCCTTTAAGGTATAACCAACGACGTGCCGTCGGAAAGCACTATTGAAAAGATGCCGCTAACTGCCCGTTTCCGTTCGTGCGATTCCCGTGATCATCCGCCTATTCTGCGTTCGCGGACGGCAATGCAAATGTCTTGCCGTCTTTTCGCGGTACACAAAGGAGACATTGAAACTACGCCACTGTATGTCACTAGCGCACTGCCTCTCATTTTGCAGCAGAGCCACCGAAACAAAAGTGTAGCACAATTTTCAGGCGTGGCTTCGAAAAGCAAACGACAATAGTACCTGGAAATTCTTATATGGGAAAGATCCGTTATTAATGCCTTGGACTAGTAGTTGAGCCAGCGTCGGCAAATAAATGCCAGCATACGACTCTCCGGTGATATAGAAGGTTCTGTTAGCGTACGCCGGTTGTACATTGGTGAAAAAGTCGATCAAGGCCAGGTAATTCTGATTAGCGACCGTATCATCATCGGTCATGACGTTCGACGCATTGGACGTATCGTACGAAAAGCCCACTCCGATTGGCGATTCCAGAAAGAGCACGTTGGCTACCTGAATTAGATATATGAATAATGGGTATCAGAAAAAGCATCAAGGAGCGACGACTTAAACAATAACTGCGATTGCTCACATTTCGGCTATTTTCAATAATTTCTGTTATTGACCAATCGCCGCAAATTATCGTATACCGTACGCACCTTATTCCATGAGAACACGTTTTCATACAACGAATTTCCATCTCTTTCCGGATAAAATGGACCTAGTTCTTCAAACATACCACCAACGCTGCTGCATCCCGGTCCACCGTTTAGCCATAAAATTAGCGGGTCTGTTGCCGCATTTCCTTGCGATTCCACCAACCTGAAAACACTCGAGATCACTAAATCAAACGTGCGCATTGGAGTAAGCTCCAACCAATAGTGCAGTTTCCATGTTCCTTGCGGATTTGCATTTAGGTAGCCAGAGTACTGCTTGAAGTTGGTGTTGAAGGTGACACCAGGCAAGTTTGTAATCTCGTCGGCCGCAGCATTTTGGGCACCGCAAGAGGTGAAAGAGACCAGGAGAAGTAGTAGTAGTGGAATCATGATTCAGTTCGTACAGTGGCAGGGCGTGTCCCCACAAGATCTTCTTACTAAATGACTTATTGATCGTACTGCCGTGCTTGCGGGTTGCTTCTTATCTACTGTCATTAAAAAAGCTATATATCGAATTGTCATCGCTGTTCCGTTTGGGCTTATCAAAAGAACAGTTACGACCGCAGATTTCATTACTAATTTGCAGTTGCAATAGGCAAATCCATACAGAATGTATTAATTGACGCCATATCAGCGCATTTTAGGCTAAGATCGTCGAAGTTGTTATCAATGCTGAGAGGAACATAATCTCTCTTTGCGGGATGTGACTGGCGATGATCTTTGGCTGTGCAATTTTTCTTTACGAACAATAAACTAGTAAAAAATCTGGTCCGTGATATCGTGTATGGTTACGTTTAATCATTTAGTATAATTATATTGTCACCAACGCGATCGCACGAACAGTGTGACAATCGCAATATTTACTATGCAAACAACTGAACTACAAAACAAGCGCAGAAAGCGCCAGGGAACAAATCGCAATCGAACAACAACTATTTAAAGCAATAGATTGAGCAACGCTGCCGATATGGCGACTAAAACGAACGAGCTACTAGCCGCTCCAGCACCAGTGGTAGTCGTTGTAGTCGTCGTTGAAGTTGTCGATGGGGTCGTGGTTGTAGTGTTGGACACTGTGTTCGTTATGGCTGTTGTGACAGACGCTGCAATCGTTGTGGTAGATGTCGGGATTGAGGCGCAAGGCGTCGGGGCGGTTGTAGTGGTGGGTATTGGAGTCGTTGTGGTCGGGTCTGTACTAGGGGCAGGTCCTTTAGGAGTGACATCGATTCCAGTGGCTGTAGAGTAGTTCGCGATGTTCCCAATGAAGTTGGCGATCATTTGCAGCGCCGGGCCAGGTCGGTCGTTAGGAACGAAGTGACCAGCACCCTGAATGTGGATGGTAACGGATCAGCGCTTCTCTGGCCGACGCCCAACTCACCTTAACAGTCAAGACATCGATTGTAACGGACGATTGGCCCGTGTATCGTTGAACGTAGCCGGCAATTTGATTTCGGAATGACCACGACGTACGAGGTTGATCCTGAAATCATTATAACACATTACAAAAAAGTACTCCGATCAGATGACGTCACTCACCGTCATGTTCAAGTTGTTGGCCAAATCGCGAATGTGCCATGAGTCTCCGAGGTAATTGCAAACCGTGTCGACGTCGCCGTTGTAGACAAGTATGCGAAAGTTGGGAGTCTAATACGAGAAAAGAAGCATTTGACTGTGTTCAGAAGAGTATCAAAAACGTCAATGAATACCTTCACATTGTTGATGACGTATTGAAAGAAGGTGGTCGTATCGGTATATTTGACCGTGTAGTTGCCGTATATATAATCACTGTAGAGTGAAATAATTAATTTTCATCGAAGTAAAGTATATGTTAGTTGCCTACTTGCAGTCGTGCCAAGTTTGGACGGCATTCTGCCAACTGCTGTTGATGTGCAGAGCGGCTTGGACTTCCGGTTTATTGAGGAAAATACCGGTAGCGGTATCGCTCCAACACGGATTGCCACGTTGACTATCCGTTGAATCGTACCAAAGAATCGACTGAAACCCATTTTTCATTTGTCGACATTCTAACTATCACAGCACCGCGCGTCAGCACCATAAAATTAAGATCGGTTTCCTTGGATCAATATTAAAATATAGAATATTTTTCTGTGCAGAAATTATTACACTCGCGCTAAATGCTAAGATATTGCGCTGGCCTAGAATGGATAGAAAACGGTCCATTGCATAAAAGAATCGTTGGTGAAGAGCAAAATTAACAGATGGCAAGCATTTTCGCATAGCTATCAGTGTTTAGTCCATATATATAGATATATAGATATAAATACATGTTACTAGGCAGAAGTGGCGAAACGAAGAGGATGAGTTTTCATGCGATCATATTTGTCGCGCTTGCCTCTCAATTACTGACTTTGACCAAGGCAAAATTTGCTGACACGCTCCATTTTGATCTGGTGAATAGCATGGCCATCATCAGCTTACCGCTGTTCCGTGAGGATTTGTCGCGGCGATATTAGGGTGACCTTTGATAAAGTTCATCATTGGGCTGCTGGTGCTCGTCGTTGGAAGTGGATCGTAACAGTCTTGATAGAAATTGTATTGGTCTTGACTGCAGAGCAAGGTTAGATATATCCATATGCAGCGTAAATAATAACTAACACTTACTTTCCTGGCCAAGGAGGCGTTTGATCGGTTAGTAACTGATAGACCTGCAAAAAAAGTGTTTCTAACGTACTGACGTGACAAAATTGAAAGAATCGTACGTAATTTCCGCACACAGAACCATCTGATACGAAATTGAGATTATCAGATGTATTCAAAAACCCGTAGAAGTTGCATTTGTCCACGTCTGTACTATTGCAGCAAGATATCTTGATGTTCTCCCAATCTCTGTAATATATTAGAGAATTTTGATCTTGTTCAAGTACAGTATTGCAACGAAACCAGAGCTCTCGTTTCCGTATGCAAACAAGGAGTACTCAAGGAGCTGACCATCAAATGACATAGGGCCGGTTTCATATCGCGTACTTTAGCTAAAGTCGAACTTAACGCCTATCCTTCATCATTGCGTAAAGTCAGACTTTAGTTAAAGAACGTGATATGAAACCCGCCCATACAATACAGTGAAACCCGGATAAGTGAATATGGATACGGTAGGAAAATTTTCACACTTATCCGGATTTGGCTCGTTTTTCGCTCAAAACCTTAAAATTGCAAAGGGTGATCAATTTAAAAGTATTGACTCTTAGTTAGCATACTTAATAAATCAAAAAGGACATTTTTCGTTCGAATCTGACTAAGATTGGTGTCCTTTATGACATAAAAAGTATCCTTGTTAAAATAGAATGAAAGTATAAAACTTTCATTTTCACTAAAAAAAGCTTCGACATAACCAAGGTCGTAAGGCGTTTTGATTGAAATAGTCATTGTTTCGATGTACTATACATTAAATGTGCAGATCTTTGAGTGGCATTTTTGGGTGCGCACACGCCCTTGTACATTAATCCAGGTTGCATTTATTCGGGATTCACTGTTCCTGTAAACAGTCACTTTACATCAATTTAAAACCTATCCATCCATTAGAAATAGTCTCGTATATACATTTTTATATGGTAATAATATCATTCGTTTTTTGTATCTGACTGCACCTACGTATGAGGATATTGCGACAATTTGAAGGTTAATCAAAAATTTTCACTTCGGCACCGGTTCAGTTAAAGTGTACAGGTTTCCAGAACTTTCTCATTGATCAATGATCTCTGCTTGCTCAGTGATTTTGTTATATTGGTCATGCTAGCGCTCGAGAAACGTTTATCTACTTCGGTAAATTCGTGGGTACCTCGCAGGAGAGAAAAAGCATAAAAGCCATGTCAAAAATTGTCAGTGTATTTCAGATAAATCGATGCCGCAACGAAATGTTATTTAAACTAAATAGTCGAAAGGTTCTGGAACCCTATACACTCCTTCCCCTTCCTTGGCATCGATTTTTTTATACTACTAAATATACAGCTGGCACATTTACATTTCATATTAATACGACCATCGATCAGAAGAGACTTTCGTGGGGAAAATGTGCTACTTTCAATTGATGACCGCACCTGTCTCAGATGCAATGACATCAAAATGTAATTATATAAGTTATATAAATTTGTCGCAGAACTTACTTAAGTGCAATCAATCCATGATAGTTGCTCCAGAGCACCAGAGAGTTTGTTAAATGCTTCACATTCATGTAGCCGTTTCCGATAGCCATGCCCTACAAGTTCGCTAATCAGAAAATATTATTACTGCTTCAAATACAGCCTCAATCGACTATGTGGGCCAGTTTCATATAATGTAATTCAGGCAAAAATCAAATTCACGCTTAAGTATATCAAACATCTCTACAGTATGACTAACATCAGTAATATCAAAAATAGATGTAGAAAAGACGGCTCGGACTGTCCGATACCTTTCTTACATAGTTCCAATCATCCGTCTATTCTTCGTACACGGACGGCAATGCAAAGTTCGCATTCTCTTTTCCGCGGTACATACAGGAGACACTGTAACTACGCCACTGTATGTCACTAATGCATTGCCTCCAATTTTGTATCAGGGTCAGCGAAACAAAAATGTAGCGTACTTATTAGCGCGGCTTCGAAAAGCAAACGACAAGATTACCTGGAAATTCTTGTTCGGAAACGATCCGTTATTAATGCCTTGGACTAGCTGTTGAGCCAGTGTCGGCAAATAGATGCCAGCATACGACTCTCCGGTGATATAGAAGGTTTTGTTAGCGTACGCCGGTTGTACATTGGTGAAAAAGTCGAACAAGGCTTGGTAGTTCTCCAAAGCGATCATATCGTCGTCGGCTTTAACGTTTGACGGATTGGACGTATCGTACGAAAATCCTACTCCGAGCGGTGATTCCAGAAAGAGCACGTTGGCTACCTGAATCAGATCAATGAATGATGAATCTCTGAAAAAGCATCAAGCAGCGACGCATCATAAAATAACTGTGATTGGCCATTTTCCGACTACATCCAGTTATATTCGGTGTTCTGGTCGATCACCGCGTTTGTCATTCCGCTATTGCAATGGTATTATGAAATTGCCTCTGTGGCCTCCTTCGCAAAGCAATTGCGATTAGTGAAGTGCAAAATTACGGGACTGTAACCGCGATGATGGATCATATTCCGATTATTTCCAGTCATTTATGATTATTGAACAATCGCCGCAAATTAACGTATACCGTACGTACCTTATTCCACGAGAACACGTTTTCATACAACGAATTTCCATCTCTTTCCGGATAAAATGGACCTAGTTCTTCAAACAGACCACCAACGCTGCTGCATCCCGGTCCACCATTTAGCCATAAAATCAGTGGATCCGTTGCCGCATTTCCTTGCGATTCCACCAACCTGAAAACACTCGAGATCATTAAATCGAATGTTAAGATGTGAATTAACTCCGACCAGTAGTGCAGTTTCCATGTTCCCTGCTGATTCGCATTTAGGTAGCCCGAGTACTGCTTGAAGTTAATGTTGAAGGAGACACCAGGCAAGTTTGTAATCTCGTCGGCCGCAGCATTTTGGGCGATGCAAGGGGTGAAAGCTACCAAGAGAAGTAGTAGTAGTAGTGGAATCATAATTCAGTTCGTACAGTGGCAGGGCGTGTGCCCGCGAGTTATTCTCTCTAAATGACTGATTGAGCGTGCTGCCGTGTTAACGGTTGCTTCTTATCTAATGTCATCAAGAAGGCCACACGTCGAATTGTCACCCTAGTTCTGTCTGGGCGTATCAAAAGAACATTTACGACGTCTGATGGCAATAGTAATGTCGTAAAATCACCCTTTGATGACGATAATCTTATGATGCAATTTTCAGCTTAGTGGAATAACTCATATGCCATTCCATAGTAAACGTTGTTCTCTTTTTTAGCTTCAGACGATGTAGCGCTGGTGTGAGCGGTCGAGGTGCTGCTTTAGTATAGACTTAGGCTTAGGTTGACAAAGATAGAGAGCAGTGAGAATTATTATCACTATGACGTGATGAAATTATGTCACATACGCTATGAGTACTGTTCCGTCAAGGAGTGGCTCGCTGCGATGATCTCTGATCTCCGCATTGCCGACAAGAAGCGAGGTGAAAACGGTGTGTGAAGAGTAGTGCCGATAGACTCTACTTGCTACACTGATGCACGTATGGTCTAGGAACTGATTTGTTCCTTATTACTCAGAGTGGCGCAAAACAATATATTACATTTTAGAACCACTATATTTTGATGTATTATACTTAATTTTTTGCAGTAATTCTAATGAAACTAACATAATGTTCACCAAGTTGTACTCATAGGATTTGAACGATTCCCCCCAAAGTGCATTTCGTTATTTCAGTCGCATCCTCCCCTCTTCGTCCAGTGGAATTTTAGTCTTTTTCACTCATAATATTGAATATCGGATAGTTATTGGTATGCATTATTGGTATCAATATCGGTGTACTTAACGCACCGATATTCCCACATTTTTACAATCCCGCGTCATCTCTGCGTGATGAGTTCAGTCGTGCTTTGGTATAGAAGAATGGAGTGAACGAGCTGCAAGGCATAGCTTTTTTTCTCTGCATGAACTTGGACTGAACGTTGCGCCTGGTATCTGGGGGTAGTGTTCGTCGCCGGAATTGCTATTGTACGGCAACATTGTTGTAAAGATGGACGGTCTTGCCTGACGCTTCTTCGTCGCGCTCATTTTTCTTTGCCGTCACGCACTGGTTACAGATGTAATATAATTTGGCATCCTTCTTTAACTCAAAGGTGAACGAAAACGTGAAGCTATTATTTCGTTACAGTTGATCTGTGTAGAATTGCTTTAAATGTGCTTCATTTTATTCACTTCATAACTACTCGAAGTACGCGCCGAAGTGGTATTATCAGGCAACGATTATTCAATTATCTAGAATGATTTCTTACGTTGTCACAGCGGCATTTTTCGGATCATTCGAAAATTTTAGAGTTTATGAGATCATGAATGACGAATTTATTAGAGGCTTCTGTAAGTAGATTTCGCATGGATTGCAGGGCAGAACATAGTTATACTACAATTGGTTAATGAGATTTTTGAATCAAACGGATTATTATTCCTTTCCGGTGGCATCGGTCATGTATATCCCAGTCGATGATGCAGTACTTAAGCACCGTACTTAACGACTGAATCTTGCCACTTATTGAACAGATTTGATCAAAGCGTTAGTGCAGAAGCGTTTACAGTAAACTTAAGCAATTGGATTAGACCAGAAAAAGTCTCTCCTAAAGCAAAAGCTTGAGCAACATTGCCGATATGGCGACTAGAAGGAACGAGCTACTAGCCGCTCCTGCACCAGTGGTAATCGTTGTGGTCGTGATTGTAGTGGACGATGGGGTCGTGCCTGTACTGGGGGGAGGTCCTTGGGGAGTGACATCGATTCCAGTGGCTGTAGAGTAGTTCGCAATGTTCCCGATGAAGTTGGCGATCATTTGCAGCGCCGGGCCAGGTCGATCATTGGGAACGAAATGACCAGCACCCTAAATGTGGATGATAACGGATGAGTGCCCCTCTGGCCGACGCCCAACTAACCTTAACAGTTAATACATCGACCGTCACGGACGTATTGGCCGTGTATCGCTGAGCGTAGCCGGCGATTTGATTACGGAATGACCACGGCATACGAGGTTGATCCTGAAATCAGTATAACACATTACAAAAAACGCACTCCGATCAGATGACGTCACTCACCGTCATGTTCAAGCTGTTGGCCAAATCGCGAATGTGCCATGAGTCTCCGAGGTAATTACACACCGTGTCGACATCGCCGTTGTAGACAAGTATGCGAAAGTTGGGAGTCTAATACGAGAAAAGAAGCATTTGACTTTGCTCAGGAGAGCATCAAACACGTCAATGGTTACCTTCACATTGTTGATGATGTAAGTAAACAAGGGGGTCGTATCGGGATATAAGACGGTGTAGGTGGTAAAGATGACACCGCTGAAGATTCATTTAATTGATCTCCATCAAAGAAAACTAAGCGTTGGTTGCCAACTTGCAGTCATTCCACTGTCCGACGGTACTCTGCCAACTACTATTGATGTGAAGAGCGGCCTGTACTTCTGGTTTATTCACATAAGTAGAAGTTGCCCCCTCGCTCCAACACGGATTGCCACGTTGACTGTCCGTTGAGTCGTACCAAAGGATTGACTGAAATGCATTTGCCACTTGGCGACACTTTATCGACTACAGCACAGCGTTGCGCAGCAGTACCGTATACTTGGGACCGAGTTTCTTGAATCTGTTTCAGGATATGTAATAGGTTTCAGTGCAAAAATTACGATACTTGCGCAAATGTTAATATACTGCGCTGGCCTAAATTTGATAGAAATCTGCCCCTCGGAAGAAAGAAATGCTAGCAAAGAGCAAAATTAGCAGATAGCAAAAATTTTAGTATCTTTATCAGAATTTAGCTTGTATACATATAATAAGGCAGAAGTAGCAACAGGAAGAGAAGAATGAGTTTTTATGCGTTCTTTTTTGGCACTCTTTGCCTCTCAATTACTGACTTTGATCCAGGCAAAAATTCGTTGACAGGCCTAATTGTGATATAGCGAATAGCACAGCCATCATCAGCTTACCGCTGTTCCGTGCGGATTCGTGGCGGCGATGTTAGGGTAACCTTTGATAAAGTTGATCATAGGGCTGCTAGTGCTCGCCGGTGGAAGCGGATCGTAACAGTCCTGATAGAGATTGGCTGGGTCCTGACTGCAGAGCAAGGTTAAATAGATGCAAATGCAACGTTAATACTGTAGGAGTATTAATATTCGCAGGTATTAATTTTCGCAAATCGGCCGTTTTGGACCTATTCGCAGGTACTAATTTTCGCAGTTTTCCCCCTCCGACTGGTACAAATATTGGTAGCAGAAACTGATAAATAAGCGTTATCAGGATGAAGGTATTCAATGGAACTACAGTCAGGACTTCTCACAGCAGAACCCTTAGGACCAGCAAAATATTCATTTTTTGACTGTGCACCAAATACAGGGGCCACCACGTAATTATAGTGGATTTTAAATTGCTACCATTTCTGCACCACGCAACCGATTTTGCTATAATTTTACAGAAATGTAGCAGGTTAGTTGAGTTTTTTAGTTAGGCGTTTCAAGTTATTTGGTTCACGCATTCTCTGTAATGCAGCGTCTAAATGTAACCTTTGCAGTTCCACTGATTGCACGCCGAATAAAAATTAACAATTCAATTTTATTTTTT
>NIUQ01001299.1:0-32549 GCA_002796945.1 Plectus sambesii | reverse complement strand
GTCAATAGTTCCTGCTACTTTAAGGTGCAAATTATTCGTTTTTTTATCAAGACGACAGAAAAATTTTGAAAATGGTAGCCCGGTTCGACAGAAATAAATAAAGCGTCGAAATTTCAATTACAGCCTCTATTCTCTCACATAAACGCACCTAATAGGTTTATCAGGTAGCACTGATCATGTTTGGGGATGAATCAGCGCCTGGATATCACTCCTTCATGCCATCAGAGGCACCCCAAAGAAAATTTGCTTAATCATCACACTTAGCGGAATACATCTGCATTCGGTGCACAGAGACTTTATCAGCGCTCTATTATATTACCGACTAAATAATTGATTGATTTTCGGTATTGTGCGAGACGCCATAGCGCTGATACATTCATTTTATTTTGAATACAACTCACATTAACAAACACAAAACGTACATAGTTATGCTAACAAAATAAATAAATAAGCCACCAAAAAATTGCTCTGCGTCATTGTCATGATGATTTTAAATAAGAATGAGTTTAAAATATTGATCCCAATTAGTAGTCACTATCGAAATTGAATATCAATGCTCCAAATAACTGCTTAAAACTTCAAAATATCGAATATGAGTACTGAAATGTTTTTTGAATCGACGAATCGTTAAACCAACACTTCTATCATGTAGGTGGGCAACAGAAATAGCGTAACAATCAAGCGTTGCAACTTATTTGAGTGAAAGGACCTCCTGTACCAGCAGGACCAGCGGCAACGGAATAGGTACCCGAAGGCGTGCAGGTGATAGTAGGAGATGTCACAGGGACATTAGTCACCATGTCCGTATAGGGGCTAGTGTCCGGGGATGCAGTATCAAGATTGTTCCCCAATGTGAGATAGCAATCTCCTGCCGGTAAACAAGAACACGTAACGGTATTTGTGCATCCAACACTCGTGCATCCAACATCGGGCTGCACAGAGAAGGGTTTTGGTGAGGTTCCGCCGGGTGAAGAGAAGGATGGCGTATTCAGACTTGTCAAAGACGGACACATTGCTAAAATAGTATCTTAAGTTTTCTGGGACAACACTAATCCAGCCTCACGTGCAACTGTAGTTGTTACTGCAGTTATATCCTCCACTGGAATCGTCTTCATGCAGCCATCTGTGAAGAAATGCACAAAACTAAATACTAAGAATAAAGGAAAGTAAGGGTAATGAGCAATCATTCTTCTGTTTGAACACCATAAAGTACTTCTAATATTGCCCGATCAAAGTGACCTGAAAGAAGATCCTCAACGTTCATTTACACATTACTGTTTGCGTAAAATGATTTCTTTGACCAGAATTGTGCGTTGTGTCACGAAAAGATGACCTGCAGAATTATAGTGAGTGTCCGTTTATTTATCAATAAGCTACACATTTTATCCGAAATGATGTAACTGTGCAATCATTGTTAACTATGGCAAAGCTGATAGACTAATACAGAAAGAATATGACGTGAATGCTTTTTCTGCTCTTTCAAAAGCGATTATTAGAGGACTCTGCAAATTCAGCACATCAGAGACCGTTTTGAAAAATATCATCAAGATTATAAAATAGTTGCAGTGCAATCATATTTTTGTGACGGGCCGCAAGATTTTTTTGCGTCTCAACGACTATAAAAACCGCATTAGACAGACTAGCGCCGATCGACGTCGAACGAGTAAGAATGAGAACGAATAAAAACTCAAACACACATCTCTCACTGAACTCTTTAAGTCAAAGTCAGATCTGGACTGAATAGGCATTACGCAAGGTTAAGGGCAAATCGTGACGGCGGCAGCCCATTTATTCACCGATTCGGCCGCGATCGCGCAGTGTCGCGTTTCCAGTTCGATGATAGGTTTGGTTTAGTTCAAGAAATGTAACCCTTGTCAATTTAACATACAAAACGTGAACACACGATATCCAGTGATATAATATTACCGAAGTCGAAAAATTTAAGGCAGGGTGAGCATACTCTAACGCACATACCCTTAAAAAACTCATCGCCTTCCCCTGACATAGACACTGAACAACCTAAATTACAGTGTCATACATTGGTGTAGTGTTGGGGGGGGAGGTTTAAAACTCGGTAAGGTCAAGGTATAAAAGGAACAAGGAACTTACCTAGTTTCGTACCTAGTTTCGAACCGCAACTAGGTAAATATTTAAGTAAACTAGGTACGTTATCTAGTTGCCCATCACTGCACTGGTGTGTACCGATTGATTGATCTACTTTACAGCAACTCATCTCTGATAACGCGACATCACTAGTAACAATTAATACATAACCGAGTCCAACGTGACCGATGGCGGGGTATTTTCTATCAAGGTGCTGTACACAACATTGAGCTTTACCACCATAGGAAATAATTCTGGCTGACTTAAATGCCATCAGTGGCACGTTTTAACAACTGCAACCACTTAATTAGACATAATTTCGAGCGACCGGTAGCTCCTCTAATTTGTTTTGAGTTATCAGTTTCTAACAGACTAGAACAATCATTCAAAGGCCTTCCATTTTTATATGAAGCTTATCAGCAGCTTGTGTTATCGACGATCAAATTATATTTGTATGGAGAGAGTAATGCAACTGGCAGAAGTCGAGTTCGACACATGCAAGAGTGTCAGGATGTACGATCAATCTCGTGAGCTCAAGTAATCCGCGGGGATCCTTACTCACATCTTATTTTAACTACCGTAAATCCTCTAATAGACGCCCCCCTCTAATAGACGCCCCCCTCTAATAGACGCCCCCCTCTAATAGACGCCCCCGTCTAATAGACGCCCCCCTCTAATAGACGCCCCCCTCTAATAGACGCCCCCCTCAAGCCTTAATTGAAAAAATAGACGCCCAGGGCGTCTATTAGAGNCCCTCTAATAGACGCCCCCGTCTAATAGACGCCCCCCTCTAATAGACGCCCCCCTCTAATAGACGCCCCCCTCAAGCCTTAATTGAAAAAATAGACGCCCAGGGCGTCTATTAGAGGATTTACGGTATTTTTTTTCGCAATAACCGATCGGTCCCTTCCTGCTCTTTCGGAATCTCTTCTTCTGTTATTCGAATGCTCGTTGCTTTAACTATATGTTGAGTCAAATTCCAGTTAGGCAGATAATCGAATATTTCATACGCTCATCTTTGTTCGTAATTAGTCAGTCGTTAAAATAATTGCTAGTAGACTGAAGCGCATCGATTGCTTCATTAGAGCAGCTCGTCTTATTTTGCATGTTTTTGATGACACTATGTGGCTCCAGAGTTATGGATCATGCAGTAGGTAGGGCAGGGGATATAACTGAACACTCTCTTATATCTTTTGTAATGCCAGCTTTGGCAACTAATTCTATCAGCTCATCAACAGCGTTGCAAACCACAGGAACATCTGGATGTTCTCGTTCTTGCTTTCATTACGCCTGCTTCCAGCACAGGTTTATTTGTACTGAATACATTCATTGATAAGTGAGTTGGTGTAAAATCTGTGCTTAGGCAAATGTAATAAACCAATTTAATATAAGCTTAAATGGAACTTATTGTTAGCGGACATAACGATTGCTTTATACAGATTATCTCCGTGCGAAATCGATCATCCAGCAAGTCAACTGTCAGTCCCAAGCTAAAGCCCTATCATGGAAACGCCATGCGACCTGGCTGCAGTAAAGAATGCGTACTGGGACAACAAGACGTATCAGCCCCATCAGTCAGTCGCCACCGCCGGCCTTTTACCAGCCTTTCCGACCAACTCCATCTGTGGCGGAATCGCGTCTGTTTTCAACATCATCTGCATTCTCGTTTTCCTCACCAAAAAGGTACGGTACCAACTTTGCAACTCGAATGACAGCCAATAGGAGTGAAATGGGACGAGAGTAGCACCATGTTTGAGTTTGCACAAATACGAATGACATTGCAGGAACTTCGCGAAAAATACCTGTCCTTCGCCGTCTTGGCGTTCGGCAATCTCCTAAATACGCTATTCTTGTAAATAGCTGGCAGTCTGCGTCGAAAGATGATCTTCGCCAACAAGTTTTTGCAGCTACGCAGCACCTTTGAATGTCTGCAGCAGTCTGGACCTCATTTACAGCTGCTTGGTGGACAACTGCCCGCATTGGTTCTTCTAGTCCTCTCTTTGCAGAGATTATTTGTTGTTTTCACGTATGTTAATTTCTGTCTAAGTAAAGATAGGTGAAGGGATGCTATTACATCCTTCAGATCGTATTGCCATTTTGATTCGCTCGATTTTCTGGGTTTAAGATTTCTTTAACGCAAGGGAAGTAAAGTAAAATTGTTCCACCATATACTACTTTTCAATCCAATGATTAAGTTGTGTCCATAGGATCGTTTTGTCAACGCACATAAAGAGAAAACCAGGCTCTCAAACTGCGAATGACAAAGTTCCATACTCGTCGAGGAGAAGGGAAAGGGAGGATTAGCACCTTCTAAAGCTTCATGCCCGCCTGTATTACTTGCATATCTTTCCTAATAAGAGCAGAGCTTTTGCAGGCCAGTTTCCTACAAATTCCATTCAACATTGCGAATGCGAATACTCGTCGTTCTCATCTGCATTGTAATTGCGTTCATCTCTCACCTGTTCGGTGTGTTAAGCTCCTACTCGAAGAGAGACTTCTGCGTCAGTGGATTTTGTTCCCCTACATCCGCTTTCGGATACAGCTACCGAAATTTCCACACCATCATCATTATTTTGATGCCAGTTTTCGCACTAGTTTTTAACATTATCGCGTATATCGGAGCGAAGCGAATAGGCGATCATGGTAATATGCAGAAAGAGTTGAAGCTTATCCGCATGACTCTGATCATTACCTTTGTTGACGTTATACTAATCGCTTTTCCGAACATCCTTCTTTTCTGCACTGGTAATTTCATAATTACCGTGGAGCAATCAACTGTAGCTTATGTTTACGTGTTATTCTGCTGCAATTCAGTAACAGATCTCTTTGTATACGTTTTTCTGAAAAGTGACTTTCGCGAACATTTTCTAAATTCGATACTGTTTGGGGCTCTCAAAGCTCGTATGACGGAAAAAATAGATAACGGAGGCAGTCGGCCCTTGCCCAATGTTAAATCAGTAAAATCACCCCAGCAGCAGAGTTCTTTTCGGCAAACGACAGCAACTCCCGCAACCAGAGGATAGAGGTTCTAAACTAATGCTACAGTAATACCCTAATATAAAAGAATGTTGGGGAACTCGAAAATGTTCTCATATGTTCTGATAATCTATTCTCCGCGGGGAATGACTTTTTCAGCTTTAAAGTCGTCAGGTGGTAGGGATGGTTAATCTGAAGATAAAAGAGACGTTCGATAAGTAGTTTTAGGCGTCGTGTGTAGATTTGGTTGCTTTTTCAGATTATACTAGCAGCAGACCTGTGGAAAATTTCCACGGGTTGTTCCATAAAATTCGAAAGCGCGGCAATGCACACTCGCGCGCAATAATTTCACGTATGTTTTCTACGCCGATCATGTGCGTCACTTTCATTTTTTATTGATTAATCTGCGGCTCCGTCTGGCCTTCTTACGCCCTCCAAAGTCGAACTTTCTTGCTTACCACCCGTTACCGTTGAACGGTACGAAATTAGATAGTTTCTGAAGTTCACCGGGAGAGGGCGCCAGGATCGGTTTGGACTGAGCAGATTCCAAAGCTTGCCTCGAAGGGGCCCGACCCGTACTAAGACGGGCTAATTCCAACGTTACTTCGATGTGACCCCCGAACCATACAAAAAACGGGCAGTTTCCGACGCTCGCCCACGGGGAAACGGACAATTCGCGACACGAAAATTCGCGACAGTACGTATGTCGCGAATTGTCGCAAAAATATCATGTCGAGAATTGTCGTGTCGCGAGTTGTCATGTCATTCGCCCACGAGGGGGCGCTTGAACCGAGCTTGGGCTAATCAGAGCGCTGACACACACACACACAGACACACAGACTGAAAAGAGTAGTTATGTATAGAGATGTCGAGTTTGTCTATATTTTAAAAAATTTGTTAATATTCACTATTTTAGTATTCATGGCATCTTTGATTAATAACATAATGGGTGAAACAGTGCTTTGAGGCCTGAGTTTTTGTTTCATTGAAGATCAATGGGCAAGATTTAATGAATTTCTAAGCATTGCAAGACAAACTTTTTCTCTTAAAAATCTTGCTTGACTAAGTTTTCATGCTTTAAATAAAAGTTCAGAGGCATTTTATAGCACAGCACGCATAGTAAAGGATACGGAATATTTCACACTGGCTTTAATATCAGCGTTTATTAGCGCTTGTGTGACTGTCCTGCGAGTGTTATTTTTTGATTCCGACTGTTAATTTGCATAAAAACAAGACTAAGTTGCACAAAGGATTCAAAATGTACGCAGAGAGTACAATGGCGCGAAATACACAATATTGATTTATTCTAATTACACGGTGCCAGAAAAGTCCTGACACTAATTTTTCAGACGACTTTTTCGGGTTTTCTTTTTTCTGTTCTTTCGTTAAACTAAGGGTGAGCAATTTACTATCGATTCAAGTATTTAAATGTTGAATTTATACACATTTCCATAATAGCTGACAGATTTTTAGTATACTTAAGAAGTCCTGGCGTTTTCTAAAATGTTCTCCATACTTGAACGTCAGTAATAAGCGATACATTTTATCATTTATGTGGACAAGAGAAATAGCGTAACAATCAAGCGTTGCAACTTATTTGTGTGAACGGACCTCCTGTACCAGCAGGACCAGCGGCAACGGAATAGGTGCCCGAAGGCGTGCATGTGATAGTAGTTGATGTCACAGGGACATTAGTCGCCGTGTCCATAAAGGGGCTAGTGTCCGGGGATGGAGTATCAAGATTGTTCCCCAGTGTAAGAGCGCAATCTCCTGCCGGTACACAGGCACACGTAACGGTATTTGTACAGCCAACACTCGTGCATCCAACATCGGGCTGCACAGAGTAGGGTTGTGGTGAGATTCCGTAGGGTGGAGGGGTGGGCGTATCCAGACTTGCCAAAGACGGACACATTGCTAAAATAACTTCTTAAGTTTTCTGGAACAACACTAATGCAGTCGTACTTGCAGCAGTTGTTGTTGTTGTTGTTGCTTTTACTGCTACTGCAGTTATATCCTCCACTGGAATTGTCTGCATACAGCCATCTGTGAAGAAATGCACTAAACCAAATACTAAAAATATAGGAAACGAATGGCGATGAATAATCATTCTTCCGTTTGAGCACTACAAAGTACTTCTGATTTTGCCCGAGCGCCGTGACCTGAAAGAAGATCTTAAACGTTCATTTACGCATGTCCTGTTCGCGTAAATTGACATACTTGACCAGAATTGTGCGTTGTGTCACGAAAAGATGATCTGCACAATTGTAGTGAGTATCCATTTATTTATTAATGAGCTATAGGTTTTATTCGAAATGATGTAATTGTGTAATGATTTTTAACTATGGCATAGCTGATACACTAATACAGAAAGAATATGACGTAAACGATTTTTTTGTTCTTTTAAAAGCCATTACTAAAGGACTCGGCAAACTCAGCACAATAGAGACCATTTCAAAAAAATCTCATCACGATTAAAAAACTTTGAACAGTAAAATCAGATTTTTGTGACAGACCGCAAGATTCTTTAGCGTCTCAACGATTAGAATAACCGCATGATACAGACTAACGCCGATCGACGTCGGACGAGTCGAATAAGAACGAGAATGAACTAGAAACTCTAACCCACATATCTCACTGAACTATTTAAGTCAAAGTGAGATCTGGACTGGATGAACATTTCGCAAGGTTAAGGTCAAATCGTGACGGCGGAAGCCAACTTTTTTATTAAATAGGCGGCGATTGCGCAGCGTCGTGTTTCCGGTTTGATGATATATTTCATTCAGTTCAAAAAACTTGATGCACGTCAGATTAATCTACAAAATATGAGCACAAGATATTCAGTGGAATAATATTACTGAAATCGAAGAATTTAGATCAAAATGAGCATGCTCTAACGCACAAAACCTAAGTAAATCTTGTCGTCTTCTCCCTGACACAGCACTCAACTGCTTATTTACAGTTTCATAGACTAGTGCGTATCGATTGACTGATATTCTCTACACCTACACGTTACAGACAACGCGACGTCACTCGTAATAATTAATTCAAATGCGTGTCCTTCTTGATCGGCGGAGGGGTATTTTTCTTTATATTATTGCACGCGACGGTGAGGTTACTACCACATGAAATAATTTTGACTGACATAAATGCCATCAGTAGCACGTTGTAACTCTGCAACTACGTAATTCGATACAATTTCGAGGAACAGGTGACCCCTCTAATTTTTTTTGAGTTATCGGTTTAAAACAGACTAGAATAATCATTCAGAAACCTTCCATTTTCAGATGAAGCTAATTAGCAACATATGCTATCGATGATCAAATAAGATATTTGTGTGAAGAGAGTAATGCAACTGATAATTGAGTTTTACACATGCAGGAATGTCAGGAAGTACGATCAATCTCGTGAGCTCAAGTAATACGCGGGGATTCTTACTCACATCTTATTCTAACTATTTATTTTTGCCAAGACTGGTAGGTCCCTTCCTGCTCTCCCTTATGCCTTCCTTCTGTAATTTCAATGCTCACTGCTTTAATTAATTGTTGATTTAAAACCTAGCAACGCGGATAATCGAATATTTTACACGCTCATATCTGTTCGTAACTGGTCAGTTGTAAAAATAATTGCTAGTAGATTGAAGCGCATCGATTGCTTCATTAGAGCAGTTCGTCTTGCTTTGCATGTTCGTGATGGCACTATGTGTCTCCAGAGTTATGGATGATGCAGTAGGTAGGGCAGGGGATATAACTGAACACTCTCTTATATCTTTTGTAATGCCAGCTTTGGCAACTAATTCTATCAGCTCATTAACAGAGTTGGTAAACACAGGAACATCTGCGTGTTCTATTTATTTTTCTCATAACGCCTGCTTCCAGCACAGGTTTATTTGTACTGAATACATCCATTGATAAGTGAGTTGGTGTACAATCTGTGATTAGGCGAATGTAGCAAACCAACTCAAAATAAGCTCAAACGGAGCTTATTGTAAGCGGACATAACGATTGCTTTATACAGATTATTTCCGTGCGAAATCGATCATCCAGCAAGTTAACTGTCAATCGCAAGCTAAAGCCATGGAAATACCATGCATTCAGGCTGCCGTAAAGAATGCGTTCTGGGACAACGAGACATATCCGCCCGATCAGTCAGTTGTCACCGCCGGCCTTTTACCGGCCTTTCTGACCTACTCCATCTGTGGCGGAATCGCGTCTGTTTTCAACATCATCTGCATTCTCGTTTTCCTCACCAAAAAGGTACGGTACCAACTTCGCAACTCGAATGACAGCCAATAGGAGTGAAATGGGACGAGAGTAGCACCATATCTTAACTTACTTAAAAATGAATGACATTGCAGAACCTTCGCGACAAATACCTGTTCTTCGCCCTCTTGGCGTTCGGCAATCTCATAAATACGCTGTTTTGCTTAGTAGCTGGCAGTCTGCGTCGAAAGATGATCTTCACCAACACGTTTTTGCAGCTACGCAGCATCTTTGAATGTCTGCAGCAGCCTGGACCTCATTTACAGCTGCTTGGTGGACAACTCCCAGCATTAGTTCTCTTGGTCATCTCTTTGCAGAGATTTTTCGCCGTTTTCACGTATGTTAATTTCTGTCTGAGCAAAGATAGGTGATGGTATGCTATGACATCCTTCTGATCGTATTGCCATTTTGATTCGCTCGATTTTCTGGGTTTAAGATTTCTTTAACGCAAGGGAAGTAAAGTAAAATTGTTCCACTGTATACGAATTTTTAAGCTAGTGAATAGCTATTGTCCATAAGATTGTTTTGTCAACGCACATGAAGAGAAAGCCAGGCTCTCAGACTGCGAAGGTCAAAGTTGCATGCTCGTCGAAGATGAAGGGAAAGGGGGATACGCGCCTTCTAAAGCTTTTTGCCCACCTGTATTACTTGCCTGTCTTTCCTAATAAGAGCATAGTTTTTGCAGGCCAGTTTCCTACAAATTCCATTCAACATTGCGAATGCGAATACTCGTCGTTCTCATCTGCATTGTAATTGCGTTCATCTCTCACCTGTTTGGTGTGTTAAGCTCCTACTCGAAGAGAGACTTCTGCGTCAGTGGATTTTGTTCTCCTACGTCCGCTTTCGGATACAGCTACGGAAACTTTCACACCATTTTCATTATTCTGATGCCGATTTTCGCACTAGTTTTTAACATTATCGCGTATATCGGAGCGAAGCGAATAGGCGATCATGGTAATATGCAGAAAGAGTTGAAGCTTATCCGCATGACTCTGATCATTACCTTTGTTGACGTTATACTAATCGCTTTTCCGAACATCCTTCTTTTCTGCACTGGTAATTTCATAATTACCGTGGAGCAATCAACTGTAGCTTATGTTTACGTGTTATTCTGCTGCAATTCAGTAACAGATCTCTTTGTATACGTTTTTCTGAAAAGTGACTTTCGCGAACATTTTCTAAATTCGATACTGTTTGGCGCTCTCAAAGCTCGAATGCAGGAAAAAATAGGTAACGGAGGCAGTCGGCCCTTGCCCAATGTTAAATCAGTAAAATCACCCCAGCAGCAGAGTTCTTTTCGGCAAACGACAGCAACTCCTGCAACCAGAGGATAGGGGTTCTAAACTAATGCTACAGTAATACCCTAATATAAAAGAATGTTGGGGAACTCGAAAATGTTCTCATATGTCCTGATAATCTATTCTCCGCGGGGAATGACTTTTTCAGCTCTAAAGTCGTCAGGCTATACATATGGTTGGTCTGAAGATTAAAGAAACGTTCAACTTGTCTGTTTAGTCGCCGTGTGCAAATTTGGTCGTTTTATAATATTATGCATCGAGATTATCTCTATGAAGAGAAATTTGTAACAATTCACTATTTTAGTATTTTCGGCATCTTTGACTAATAGCATAATGTGTGAAACTGTGCTTGGAGGCCTTCGTGTATGTCTTGTTAAAAGTTCAATGAGCAAGATCGAATAGGCTTCTAAGCATTGCACGACAAAATATTTCTCTAAAAAATTTTGCTAGACTCAGTTTCCATGCTTTAAATACGAGTTTTGATGCATGTTATAGCACAGTACGCACAGTATAGGGCACGGAATGTTTTCAACTGGCTTTAATATCAGAATTCTATTGTAGTAACATGATATGACTGTCCTGCGAGTATTATTATTTGTTTTCGACCGGTATTATACATAAAAACATGACTACGTTACACAAAGAATCGAAAAATATACCCAGCGAGTATGATTATACAAAATGTACAATATTGATTTATTGTTAACTACAGAGTGCCAGAAAAGTCCTGACACTAATTTTTCAGACGACTTTTTTGGCTTTCTTTTTTTTGTTCTTTCGTTAAAGTAAGGATTAGGAATTTACTATCGATTCAAGTATTTGAATGCTAAATTAATACACATTTTGATAACAGCTGACAGATTTTTAGTATACATAAGAAGTCCTGGCGTTTCCTAAAATGTTCTCCATTCTTGAACGTCAGTAATAAGCTTTGCTGATCACGACCGCTCAGTTCCATAAGGCGCTATACACTGTACTCGTGGAAGCCGTGCAAGGATGCAAACGACGAAAAAATCATCTATCAGGCCTAAGATTTCTTTGCTACACTTTGCCACGTGTTGAAGCATAACTTGATCTAAACTCGAAGTCGTTTTAGTCAAAAGTGAGCGCGCAGTGTAAAAACTGGAGTGTGCAAAATCGTCAATCTAATATGTACATTTTTCGTTGGCAATTTCATTGGTTCAATTGCGCTATCGACTTTATTTTGATCATATATCGAGGGGTATTCTATGCATTTGAAACCGAAAGAGGCATTATAATAGATATCTTCTGGTTTTACATGCAACAACTGAACCCGTCTTCAACGCGAAGCAATGGTGCATTAGCGATAAATTTTGGAATTTAGCTCAGCTCACAGAAGTATCCCCAAATAAAATCCTGTTCACGTATTATACTTTGAGAAACAGATCTTTATTCGATGCACAGAGACTTTCTTGGTGCTCTGTGAGACTGTCGATTGCAAAAAAATAACAGATATTCGATATCGTGGGAGGCATCATGCGCATCATTGCGCTAATACGCTTATTTATATTTAATAAAACTCACAGTGATGGATACAGGAAGTACACAGTTACGCTGACAAAGTAGAAAAATTAGTCACAAATAATCACCCCGCGTCATTGTCATGATGATTTTTAACAAGTATGGGTGAAAAATACCAATCCATATTAAAAGTTACTGTCGAAACTGAATATCGATGTTCATATTAGAAAATCCAAACGTCAAAATACCGAATATGGGTACTGAAAAATTTGTTAAATCGACGAATCGTTCGAAAAATACTTCCTTCTATCATTTATGTGGACAAGAAGAATAGCTTAAAAATCAAGTGTTGCAACTTATTTGTGTGAACGAACCCCCTACACCATTAGGACTAGCGGCGAGGGAATAAGTACACGAAGGCATGCATGTGATGGTAGGAGATGTAGCAGGGGTAGCAAAAGGCATTATCATATAGGGACTAAAGTCTGGGGATGGAGTTTCAAGATTGTTCCCTATCACGAATTTGCAGCTTGATGTTGTACAGTCACACGTAACTGTATTTGTGCATCCAGCAGTCGTGCACCCAACATCGGGTTGTACAGAGTAGGGTATTGGATTGGTTCCTCCAATTCGATTTAGAAAAGGCGTATTCAGATCTGCCAAAGACGGACAGCATGCTAAAATAATTTCTCAATTTTTCAGGAACAACACTAATGCAGCCTCACGTGCAATGGTACTTGTTACTGCAGTTATATCCTCCACTGGAATTGTCTTCATGCAGCCATCTGTAAGGAAATGTACCAAACCAAAGATTAAGAATAGAGGAAGGGAAGGGTGATGAATAAACATTCTTCTGTTCGAGCACCACAAAGTACTTCTGATATTGCCCGAGCGCCGTGATCTAAAAGAAGATCTTTAACGTTCATTACACATCCCTACTCGTCTAGAATGGCATCTTGGATTAGAATCAAGCAATGTGTCATGAAATGATGGCTTTTAGAATTTTTATATGTATCGTTTTATTTTATCAATGAGCTACGTACTTAAACTCTATGTTTTATTGATGTACTAGTGTAATGATTTTGAAATTGTGGCACAACTGATAGATGAAGACATAAAGGGCCGGTTTCAAATCGCGTACTTTAACTAAAGTCGAACTTTACGCAATGGTAAAGGATAGGCCTTAAGTACGACTTTAGCTAAAGTACGCGATGTGAAACCGGTCCAAAGAGTATAATGCTAATGAAATTTTTGCGCTAATTAACACCATTTTCAGAGGACTGTGCAAACTCCGCACATCAGAGACTATTTAAAAAAATCCTCATCACGATTACAGAAATGTTTACAGTACAGTCAGATTTCTGTGACAGGCCACAAGATTATTTTGCGTCTCAACGACTACAAAAACCGCATTAGACTAGCATCGATCGGCGTCAAGCAAGTCTAACGAGAATGAATAAGAAACTCAAACACACGTCTCTTACTGAACCATTTAAGTCAAAGTCAAATCCGGACTGGGTGGACATTACGCATGATTAAGGGCAAATCGTGATGGCGGCCGCCAGTTTACTCACCGAAGAGGCGGTGATCGCACAGCGTCGCGTTTCCAATTCGATGATGCATTTGGTTCAGGTCAAGGAATGTAACCCTAGTCAATTTAATCTACCAAACGTGAACACATTATGCTTAGGGGAACAAAGTTACCGAAGTTAAAAATTTAGGGCAGGATGAGCGTTCTCCAACGCACGAACACTTAGTAGATCTCGTTGCCTACCGCTGACATAGGCACAGAAAAACCTAATTTACAATGTCATACAGTGGTGCGCATCGGTTGATTGATCATCTCCACACCTACTCGTTTCAGATAACGTCAAATCTCTCGTAATAATTAGTTCAAAGTCATGTTCTTCTTTATCGGCGGAGGGGTGTTTTTGTCAAGGTACTGTACACGACATTGTAGAAAGAATTGTGGATAATTGTGGAAAATGAAATTTACCACACGAAATAGTTCTGACTGACTTAAATGCCATCTGTAACTCACTACAACAACAGTAATCACGTTATTCGACATTATTTTAAGCCACCGGTAACCCCCCCCCCTTTAAAATTGCTTTAAGCTGTCGGCATTGAACAGGCTAGAACAACCATCCAATAACTTTCCATTATTATATTTAAAGTCAATCAGCAACATTTTTCCTTACCATCAGACCGTTCTTGCTCAGTCACATTTGACAAGAACCCTAGACAGGTATAGGCTTGTCCGATTGGCCAATGTTAACTTGAAAGCTACATCTGCGACCTAAGTTTCTTTCGTTTGGAGCGTGGGAACCGAAGAGTAGCTTTGCACTTCAAACAGCTGTCTCATTATTGTTCGGGAAAGCGCATTAATTTGGATAAAGTAATTCTGTATGTTCCTATTGTTCTACACAAATTCTCTCAGGTGCGCTTAAATACGTCATATGCTCTCTGATGTAAGCTTCATTATTCGCGATAAATTAAGCCTAGGACTTTAGCCTACGCAGCGTCCGAGAACAAGAGATGGCTTCCGTGGTTTTAACAAATTTTCATTAATTAAAGGCACGCTTCAAGGACAATCGGTTGAATAGAAATCCGTGCGCAAAAATGCTCGGTTTAGAATGAATTAATTATAGCGTACCTATTTCATTCAATCTTCGTGCACTCAGGCTATGTGTTAGCGACACTTTGCATCTGTTCACATTAGCAATATTGTTGTATCTCATAATTTCATTCTTTGCGCGAGCTGTCTGCAGCGATTATCTATTTTATTTATTGACAAAATGAATAATACTACTTCAGATGCGTTTGCTTATTTATTCGAATTTTACGAATCTTCTTCAGCCATTTGGTTTCCACTTTACATTGCAATAATATCCTCATTCGTTATGATTAGCGATGCCTTTTTTATCTTACTGGTGTTGTCGGATAGTTCGCTGAGAAGCAAAGTTGCCAATTGGTACTTGATTGGACTAACCTCATCCGACTTTCTACAAAGTACAGCTCATTTATTCGATGCTTGGGCTATATGGACAGGGAACGAGCGGCTCTGTGCAACTGCTGGTTTTTTTGTGATTATTTTTGTAACGAGTAGTGTCGGCTTTCCTCCGTTAATCGCAGCACACCGGTAAGAAAAATCGATAAATTATAAATCAATAATTTTGATTGTATATACATGCAGATTTCTATCCATAGAGGGTTTGAGCTTGGGGATGGAGAGTGGAAATGGAATATTTTCGAAATACCTCGGAGCTTTAGGGAATCCACTCTGAATCATTTATTTAACTCCGCCGCAGATTTTGAGTTCCCGTTGAAACTTAGAATTAGCGTGGTCGACTAGGGGCACCGATTTTTTCGTTTTCTATACTTGTACTGTTCCTGGTGATTTAGCGCGATAGCTTAGCTTTTGACGTTTCTTAGGAGAAATTGATACAATATTCAATCTTCAGAGAATCACTGTAGAAAGCGGGTAGATTAGCCAGTTGTAACGCATTCATCTCGTTTACCGATAACATAAGCATAACAGCTGTATTTTATTTCGAGAAACAAAGTCCGTCGTGTTTTAAATATTCACTTTTTTGACTCACAGCTCTTTACAGCATTCCTATAATCCTTACATTACAATGAGCATTATTTCTTAATCTGGCAGTTAAGGTATATTAATAGTATTAAAAAGATCACTGTTTGTTAGATATTACAAGATCAGCGCCCTACCGCAACAAGGAAAGACATGTTCAATGGTCAACACAATCTTTCATCGAAAAATGACAATTCCTGTGATAATCGGCTGGTTTTGCTTGGCGGTGCTAGCAAACGTCCCTCTACTTCTATACAATGCATACGGAGAGGACCCGTCTGGATTCTGCGGGGCGAAAAAATTCGTTTCCGTCGGTTTGCTGCTCACGTACGAAACAACCGTAATGACCACATACTTTGGTTCAATATCGCTAACTGCTGTCTACTACTTTCGTCTTGCTAAATGGCTCAAACGAGAGCAAATGACTATGGTCAATCAGGATTCACGAAACTTTACGAAAGAGTTAATGCAAGTGATGAAAATTGTCACAATAGTGCCAGTTGTTATGTCCACTCCGGTGGCTGTGCTAAGCGCCGGCCAAATGCTCTTGCCTACGACACCGCAGTGGTTTAATCGGCTGCTTATTGTACCCCATTTTATCTCGACCAGTCTGAATCCTTGGTTCACGATTTGTCTTGTGCGACCATTTAGAGCAAGATTTCTGCGGCTATTTCGTCGAAAAGAAACAGTCGTGCGGATAGTATCGCGCACCCGTAGCACTGAACGAAAATTTGCGTGAAATCGGATACTGTCAAGCCCTCAATCTTCATCTTTCTCTTCGCTGACAATGCAGAACAAGGAATTTCGCATAAGAATTATTCTTCAGGAAGAATTAGCTAAAAGTTAGTCGCTCAGCTTTCTTCTTTCAGGTTAATTTAAATGTGAATCATGCCTTGGTTTGCTTTATATTTATTCGAATATGGCAGAGCTAAACTGGCTTTTAACTTCGTTTGAATCCAAAGAGCGATTTGGGGAGGGGTTGACTAATTTAACTGCGGTTTATCTATCATGGATTCGTTTAATACATACTTGATTTGTGTAAATGAAATCGATAAAATATACGAAATCATCAGGTATCGTATTGTGTGCGGTTGAGAAAATCCGATATATTCATATACTGTGTAACCGCATTCATTTATTCTTATCTTATCTGCATGATCTATGCATAACGGCTATGAGTACCAATGCCGCTCATCATTTCTTATTTCTTAGACATTTAACTTACGTCACGAATGAATGGGTGAAATTCAATCGCAACAGTACATAATAGCTAATAATATGAGGTCGTTTTTCGCTATTGACCGTCTCTCATACTTGTCTAACACGATCATCCTATGTGATTGTGTTTAAAGATAGAACAAGAGAGTCGTGTCTGTTAAAGCGCTAGATTTTCTTTCTTCTGAAAATGGCACTCTTTGATTAAAAAATATACCTTCATCAACTGATCTCAGATTCAGTGTCAATTTATACATTTTTGAGAATCTGCAATGTCACTCTTCATTTGTATTCTACATTATGCTCTCATGCTAAAGATTTGTTAGCCTCCGAAACTTGAGGCTTCAAAGTTGCAAATCGTACAAGCTTGCGCATCATTGATTCACTATTGATATGACTTTGCTACCACTGCATATAAACAAGATTGTGATGAAGTTTGAATCGGGGCTTGAAGACTCGAGACCAATAGTGATAGGATCGGTGCAAGAGTCAAAGACATGATATTTTTTAAATGTATTCTTTGTGGTATTTGAGAGCATTTGTACTGCGCGCAAGCAAAATTTTGCCAAAATCGTTGAGCATGCTCCGTGAATGCTATATAAAACGTTTTCTCATCAAATGTATATGAAATGCATGCGTATTCAGGGGTGGGGGATGGGGAAGTGCCGCCTCCCCAGCCATTTAGACAATGCACATCTCTACAGCCAAACTGATGAGTCAAGATAATCGAGAAAATGAGTCCCGTCGAACTTCAGTTTATCATCAGATAAGGCGATGAAGACTGCACTGGAATGAGCCTAATTTCGCAGTTCTCAACAGCTGTGCAAAACAGGCTCTAGTTTGCTTTCAATCTCGAGTCAAAAGGAGAATGGAGAACTGGGGAGAAGTCGAGAATAACCAGCTTTGAGATCAAAAATCCAACTGCGAATTGGAGATCAGAGTCAAGTGATTCCATGGATGCTAAAACTCATAAAGATCATTTATAAATCCCATAGAATAGCAAAATTCGACTGTCTTTACTTGGAGCTTTCTGAGACATCAAGAACCATAGAACAGTCGATCTGGACTTTGAATATCATTTTCGATCATTTGTTGCTATGCAAATAATCAATAGTAAACACAAAAGGTTATGTCCAGCGACACAATAGACTTTATTGATATTCTTCTCTGCAAAACTGTTCAGTGTTCACAGATTGCTGCGGAAAATTCTTTAAATGCGAGTGTTCACAGAAAGAAAAGCAGGAGGCAACATGACGGACACTGACGATGTTCCGGCAAGTGACACAATCGGTCGAAAAGTAAGTGAAATGGAGCGGATGAATCTCATTTCTGATAGTAGTATGGCGCGGAAGCTTAACGTACAGAACTGATTTATTTCACCAACGAATTCTTCTTCGTACCCGAGAACTCAATATAACTTCTCTGTCCCCATGGTGTAATTATATCTCACTATGCACCGGCATTGCATGCCTATTGCTTGTCATAAAATTATAAAAGAGTTAATTAAATTCATTGCCTTAGTTTTATATAGTTTACTTCTTGATGATGCAAAGGCTAGCTTTTCACGAAATAATCAACAGAAAAGTGTCCTCCTTTAGTAGGAAAATGTTGTCTATGATTAGGGAAATGCCCTAGTTAAACTGAGAATGGTATAATCGTCCTAAAGGCTCGTTCGAACAGAACTTGCAAAGAGCACTATCAAATTACAGTTGACTCCAAGCGAAAATAGCGGAGAAGGCGATGTGGAAAGCAAGTCAGAACGCGGCGAACGTCGAAACTGCTGGAAACGGTGGCACGGACGTCCTATGGATATGCCGAAAGGCGATGGTGATTTTGGCGATGCTGAACCAAGGAGGCATGGACATGGTCGTCGAGGCAGAATATTTCACCACAATCGTAGTGAAAGTTGCAGACGAAATACTGAAGAGATGATTGAAGGTCGAAAATACGCTGCTCAACACATAAATTGTTTTCACTTTAATAAGAATACTCTCCACATCCAAGAGAGCTCTTTCACATTTAAGAGCATAGGGGCAATAGGGATTTGTGGTCGGGTAGATTCACTTTTACGACATGTTAGAGAGATCGACGTGTGTCAGAAAATTAATTAAGTATACGTTACTTAACTGACCAATAAGCGTTCTTCCCGCCAATAGAATTGTCACGGTTTTAATCACGAGACTTTAATTAATTACTTTTGCGAGTAAACATGAGTTCCTTTTTGTATGGCCCCGAAAGATATTACTTTACCAAAACCTTTAAAGACTGCGACTTTTCTGCTACTTATCTAGTTTGACAACAAAAGATGCGACTGTCGAGCATGATCTGATATTGAAAACTGGTATGCTCGTTTGTTTTAGGCGGTGAAGGCAAGAGCCCAATGAACTTCCACCATGGCCCAAAAAGAGGCCATCGTCGTCGCACCAAGAGTTGCGGCCGAGTTCTAAACGAAGGGAAGAGTGAATCAGTCCACAAGTTGAACAAAGAGCGACGTCAATCGGTGATGCAAGAGAAAAATGGAAATCCAAACGATTTGATTAAAGAAAAAACCGGAGAATAAGAAATAGAACATTTTTTACTGCCGCTTTACTAACGATACTGATAATTCAGTGCAATCATAATTACTTGCTTGGACTTAAAACACAATTTTTGCTTCATTACTTTTGTAAATTTGGCATTTATCGAATGATGCTTAAGATGAAAAATTTGTTTGCAAACGCACTGCATCTGCTTTCAAATTGCAAAATTTTAAAATTCAAAAGAGGGGCTTATCGGCGCGGTGGAGGATATAGAAAATTGCATCGCATCGTGTCACGCAACCATCCCATAGCGGGAACGGCTTTGATGACACGCATGTTCCCATCACATTTCATCGGGAATTGCGCTAAAATGGAGAAAAGATCTTCATGCATTACTGCGCAAATACCATTGCAAATACAGAATAAAATCATATCGGTTGACACAAAAAACGTGGTGCGTGTTCTAGATGTGGTTATTGATTTTATTAAAGCGTGACGCGCTGGACAACAAGCCGACGGCTGTGAGGCGGACCATATGCGCGCACGTAACGATATGGATCACGCCATTAGAGACACTGTTTAAAGCGGACAGATGCTGCACCTCGTCGTCATTTATCATCAAACAGTCTCCTTACGATGACACGTGAACGATGGATACTTGCTAGTCTTACGCAAACTGCATTTTTTGCTCTCCTGTTCTTAGCGCAAGCTGTAGACTGTGATGAAAACTATATCTTTAAAACCTGCAACGTAACTAAGCCGGGAACATGGCTGCGCACTATTGGTCGAGGGCTTCTGGATTGGGGTCATTCGGGTAGGGCCGAGGGACCGAGTTTTTGTATCACTGGCTGTTACGCAACCCATGCAGCTATGGTAACGTACGATGTACAAGTGAACAATCAAAAACCTGCTCTTATTTCTGTCGACAAAGAAATTGCAATCAAGCCTAACAGTAAGTTGTCGCGATTCGTTGGAAGATAAAATTTTGTAATAACAAAATCTATAATAATTTTCAAAGTCTTTAGAGAATTTTTAGTTTATTTAATGCTCTAACCTTATTTATATGGCGATGCTATCTAGATTACCAGACCGTCAATAAACCTGCGCTTAGAAATGATTTGAAATATTCCTTAAATATTTAGAATTAGAGAATTTACTTTTCGATACATTGTATTCATTGAAATAATCGAATGATGTATATGTCAGTGAACGCCTGCGATTACAACGACACTGCCATTCAATACTGCCTCGCTTTTTGTCCAAACGTAACACTGAAGAATCAGGCAATCGCGGTGGCGCTCAGCGTTCGTCAGCCCAGTCGCGTAGCTGAACTGATCGCTGCTCAACAAACAGGAGATGATTTTGTCGCTGTAGTTTTGCAGGTAAATTATGTTTTAATTTTCTTCGTGGTTGTCTTTGAGAACAGCGGCAAATATGATAATATTAGGCAGTCATTGTTTGGCTGAGACAATAAGATTTTCATTTAGACACTCGTAGAAGTCACTTAACTGTACATTACAGATAAAGTAGAATAAAATTACGTTCGGTCACACGCTTTAGCGTAATTGATTGAGTTTGTCCCAAAACGTATTAACGTAAAATTATTTTAAATGATGATTGAAATTTTGTCGTCCCGTCGTTCCTATCTGTCGGTTAAAGTTCGGTGCTGGCAGCTTATCATAATGTTCACAACATTAATTTCTTTCCAGGTGAACCCACTAGCTGAGCCCGAGGCCAGATTGATTGCGGATGTATTCCTCGACCCTTCTTGGTGCAGCATCTACATTTACATCCAAAGCACTGGTTTTCCTTATTTATTCGAAATGCAAATGACTAGGGTCAAAACTTGATAATCAATCAGCAATGAACAAAATGTTTTGCTATAAAATGGCTGACAACTTAATTGTCAAAATTTCTACTCTGATGTCTGCATGTAACGTATATTCTGAATATTATACACAGATGTAAATGCAATACATGCATGATGTGCCGAATTCGGATGGACTCAACAGCCACGATATGTGACGCGAATGATGGTATAATACAGTTTTGACGGATTTTGGTCGGGTCGACACCAAGCTGAAGCAACATTTCTTGCTCCAACCGTGTCATTCTCGTGCGAGGAGAGAACATTGTACGAGATGAAAGGATGATATTTCTAAGGGAATAGTTTTTGGGAAAAACCTTGAAGATTTTTCGTTTCTGTCGCAGGCGAATAGAATGAGCGTAACCGTATAGCAGCCGCTTTTCTCAAATGTCTATTTTAGCATACATCATAGCAGAAATTAGGCGCTGCATAGCCACTGCAGGAGAATCTCATCATTTGTATGTTGTTCGCTTAACGATAAAGAATTCTTTGCTGTGCGATGGTGTCATTCGTCTTCTTGAAATAAGCAGCGGCTATCAGCTATATCCGATGGAACCTTTGAGTAACGGAACAGCTGCTATTGTCTCGTTGGTTCAACCAGCTTTCAAGTTCCGGAATACAATGGCCCTGAAACCATACCAACTTTCGAAACTCATTCCCCTGCTTTATTTGACTACCTAGCGCAGCACTGCTTAGTCCTTTGGGTGAGGCAAACGTTCTTTAAACTAAAAGCGGCGAACAACTAAAGCATTTTTTGAATTTTCCGCGAGTCTGCGTCCAGTAGAAGTCCGACGGGCTCAATAAAGTCGCGTGGCCGAACGTCACTTTCGAGGTCAGTCATAAGAATTTACGCTGTAAGTCAATTTTAACAACGTTTCGTGCTATGTTTACTGGATAGGAAAAGAGCGGCGTGGAATATTTGGATATTCTAAAAGTTAGCGCTTTCCTCTAATTTGTTTTGCTGGACAGCTGCACTTATTGCGTCTGACTGTAAATGCATTTCTCAGCGAATCCTTTAGAACCAGCCGATGCATCCAAGTTTTTGATTTTACTTTGCTAAACCATGAGTGCACATGAGCTAGGCGCATTTTCCGCTTCTGTTCATTATCGGTATTGTTCAGGAATGACCGATACTGGTCCGTTCCAGTTGTCAACATGTAGAGATAAATAATGCATCCAATCGATCGACGTATTCGTGACTTTTGTTAAAATACTAATGTACTTTGAACTGAGAGGCATCAGAGAGTTTGGAAATAAGCAATAATATCCGTTCAAATACCAAGAAACGAATTGCATTAATTTTATTAGGGAAGATTTTTGCAAATAAGATATTACATAGGTTCTGTTACATATTGAGCATAGAAGAAATTGTACAGGAAAATTAGTCGAAGTTCAATTTCCATGCTCTTAAGACACCGTTCTGTGTTGGGAGAGTGTGCTATCAATTTTTCCCCGGGAGGAAGTTAGATAGCAGAAATAATCTTTTGAGGCATATCTAACCTGAACGAAGGGCGACAGAAATCCGAAATTTTACGCATTTATGAATTCATTAAAATATGTATTCATCACTTTAACTACCCATGACAATTTAACACCATTCGCTTTCAGCAGCCAGATCTTACCAGAACATTAAAATGAGCATGTAACCACTTTAGAATATTTCATCTTCAAGGAATCGTTAAACTAGTGCGCGCTGTCAAAGACACTGAAACATCTACTAGGTATGGCTCGAATTAAGAAGGTGCAAAAATGAGTGTGACATATGTGCTTTCAATGATCAGTCGCATTTGAGCGCAAAGTTTGCAACACTTTATTCAATTATCTATAACACTTGTACATGCACAATCATAGATATCTTTAACTTTGCTAACACTGAGGTCGGTTCAAAGATGAACTACAAAGTTAAAATCTCTAAAGATAGTAAAGTATGCGTCACAGTCGCGCTGTGAGTCGATCTTCTTGACTATAATTTACTGACGCTTACTGTATTAGATAGAAAAGGTGTAAGTGCGACATTATTGCTTCTAAAGAAAGACGGTTTGATGTTGGCTGATCAAAGAAGCGATAAAATTAACGCATCCGTTAGCGATGATAATTACTTAAATTATTTTTTACTCTCCACTGCATTGTTTTATCCGATCGCCGGTTGTAACGCAGACTGTACTCGCGCGCTGAAGCGACAAATTGGGTAGAGCGACACAGTCGCTTCAAAATGATTTTCGAGAAAACGGAACGGGAACCCCTGCTAAGCGCGAACTTAAACCTCATTAAACAATAAGGAGACTACAATCGCACCCCTCCTTTCGCGCGTCGCTCGTCAGTGATTATCAGATAACGATAAACAATATATCAACAATACTTTCTTATCACAATAGTGAGGACAACGATGCAAAATTACGTATTCAAACGGCGTAATACAGAAAATCAAGGAGGTGGGCTAAAATGCTCGATTTCAGTTAAAAATCTCAGATTAGAACAGTCGTATACTTCACCCGTACCGTAACTTTCTCTATACCGCCAGTAAAACACCAATTTATTATTCATATCAAATATTAATTGGAAATGCTAAGTCGCTAGGACGACGGACTAGTGACGCTCTGATCGATGCTGCTCGAAGTATTTTTCCGAAAGTTCGACGGTGCTCGGCCGCTTAAACTGCTGCGTCGCCGCCGGACGCTTCTCTTCGGTTGGAACGAACCGCCCGCCACCTGGAGCGGTAAAAGACGGCATTAGATCGTAGTGATTGATTAGTACGGTCCTACACAGAAATATTCACACACAGAACACGCACAGAAAAACATGTGTCGCGGTGACGTATTGGACGCGTAAGTAGGTCATATCCGTAAAATACGTCAATTTGAACCGCTCACATCACAGGTGACGTATTGTACGTCAAATTGAACGTATTTTACGGATACGACATACTTAAATTTCCAGTTTGTCACCAGCGGCGTATGTTTTTCTGTGTGCACCGACCACGAACGCCTCCTCACATCTCAGATTTTTTGAACGAACTTTAAGTAATTGTGTCAAGCAAAGTTATTAATGCTTCGATAGTTTGGTGGAGATTTCGAACGTTTTTGAGCAGCTCAATGAATGCATACTATCTCACTAACGGGAAGGGGGATGTCTCGGTATATCTGCTGTCTCAGAAATTTTAATATTGCCGTCCTAGTTATGGTCCTGCTTCGGGGGTGAACGTCAAGTTGCAGTGCGTGTGCACCAGAGATGTGAATCAGAAGTGTGCACCCACTCCTGCACTGCCTAGGAAATCAGTGCTACCCCCCTTCCCATGCTAAGACGGTCAAAGTGGCAGCCCCTTGCCCACCTCTAATGTGCTCTTTCAGATATTAATATTCAGCCATGCTTAGCCTTAATCTCGAGAATTCTTTTGCGAAGAATCAACGAACACAGATTTTATACGCTCCACACACACTCAGGGGGTTGATTATTTATGTATTCGTTTCCGACCTAAATCATCCATCCTCATGCACTCTGTCTTGTTGCATCCGCATTTAAGAGAAAGAGATGGCTTCGCACCCAAAACTTGGAGAATTCCTTGCAATTGCGGTTGACGTTGCTGGGTGTTCGTCTCAGAGCTGCGCCATTCGGTCCCACCGTCTGCGACTGCTTGTGAGTCCCGCTGAACTTGGCCGCTCGGCTGGTGCTCGTACTCTGACCCATTGCCAGGAAGCGCTTTTTAAAACAGATTTTCAAATGTTCGTTGTTTCGCGAGCTAAAATATGATGACAATTAGAATCTGCGAGGTGGTATTTGCCGTCGACCGCGAGCATGCCCTCATTACTGGCGCAACTAATATTCTATTTAATGACAGAGACACGGCGCGAAAGATCAATCTGTTTCTCGCAATAGCAGAATCCTAAGCGGGATAAACATTAAGCATTCTTCGGTAATAGTCAATGTAGTCAATGCGCAATGGAATAAGCAGATATAATTATTGTAAGATAAGAGATTTAATCAATTCTTTACGATATCTTCACGACTGCCTTAACTTTTGATCAGGCAGCGCAAAGATGTTCCCAATCATTGGGTGTTTGTGTTACAGAAAATGAAGCGTCTAGACGCATTTGGATCCTACTTTTGTCTTAGTCAACTGTTTGCGACGAAGCTGTATTTATGGCTGCCCCAGCGCGCACTAATCGGTCGCGTAGGGACCTATTTGCTAATAAAACTTTTGCAGTTGCAATTGCGACTAACATTTCGATTGGTCAACAAAAATTAGCGCGGAAGGTGACCAATCGCCGCACTTATCGCAATTTCATCAGTTGCAAAGTTGCACAAGTTTCTTGAAACAGACTCCGCTTGGCCGAACATTATTGAAGTAAAGCGCACGGTGGTGAAGCAAGGAAAATTAAGCGAAGAATGCGTCAAACTCTTTGCGGTAAGCTATATACCCTATTGAAACATCTACACTTGTGTAACTGCCGCTGAGTAGCAATCAATACGAGCACGCGCCGACGTAAACGATAATGTGAGCTTTGAGGTTCGAACTGACAACATAGACTATTTTTGAACCGCCAATATCAGTAGGCTGACAATGCGCAGTCATACTCTACAAAGAAATAGCGAGATTCATAATTATTGTACACTTCTACACAACACTATATGGGAATGATTGGAAATTAGAGTGGAATAAAATACGCTTGACAGTGACAAAATGATACGAGAGTAAAGGGGAAAGTTGACACCCGCAATCTGAGGGAGTAAGAAAGTATTAGAAGTTTGACCCAACGCGACTTCAATTGGTCAAGGTTGCACCGCAATTATCGCGCTTTTATCCACTTGCATCGCGAGCTTTAGTCGCGACGCGCACGAGGAGCATAAAACAGACCTGGCAGCTGTTAGAAGGCGAGACGAACGGAGCGGGGGAGGGAGTGAACGAGAAAGCGAACAGGAACGCGAGAAAGAGTGCCAATATCGACCATTGCCAGCGAGGCGGTAGTGGTTCGCCGGTGGCGCGAGCTTACATGTTCAAACAAACGCGCAGACTATCATCCAAAAAGAGGAAATCACCGACCTCCGACCACCACGAATGAATGCCAATCGTGTGTCCAATGAGAGTGATGAATATATCGGCCGACCGAAACGGACGGAAGAATCATCAGCATCGAAAGGACTCATAAAAAATGGCGCTCGGTGAGCTGGAAGAATTTTAAAAAATCGTCTGAATATGATAAGTGAGAACTCGGAGGGACATATATAGTCGGCTAGCTGAAAATCATGAATGAGACATTTGCCAATGAAACTCTAACTAAAGGCAGAGGGTTTGTTCGTCGATTTGTTCTATCAGTGAGTTAAAGTCGAGCAAGAAAACAAATTGATCAACGAATATACCTACGGGTGTAAGAAATTAGTTTAAAGTAGTTTAACGCTGGAAAACGCCGAAAAATCGCATGCACTCACAAAGTCACCACAAAATCGGGCAACTAACCATGCGATTTATGCGTATAAATGAGAAAAATTAGGTGGAACAGAAAAAGCTGCGCTGCTGCCATCAGATAAGGAAAGCTACCTGCTGTAGGAAGGCAATGAAAATTGGCAATAGAAATGAGTCTGATTATGGAAGGAAGTCATCTGTACACGGAGAGCATGTCGGCAAAAGCAAAAAATTGTGAAGAAATGTGGTATGAGCTATGAAAAACTAAAGCGAGCATGGTGATTGTAAAGGCGAAGAAGCCCGATTCAGCTAGCACTGGTGGCGCGTGCTTTCGATAGACAGAATTCTAAGTTGAGCAGAAAGCAGCTATTATGTTTTTGAGAGAGGCCTGCTCTGCATCATTCACAGTAACAAGAACTTAATTGCTATAGACAGTCAATAGGCAAAATGAACGGAAATGCGTCAGAAATTTTTTAAAATAATTTAACACGTTGCGAATGAAAGACAGTGATTTTTGCTGGCACAATTAAAATGAGCAATTATAAACTGAGAGAACGATCGATCCAGATATTTGCTAGCAATTGCGTCAGCGGAGTGCAACAAAGAGAGGCAAGTCAGACTACAATCGAGTGTTGGGGGGGAGGTAACGACCGACTATAATTTCGTGCAATTTCAGAAGTAATAGTCACAGAAAATTCATTACGAGATGCTTGCAGGAACTTAACCACCTGTCGCTGCGTTCTGTTGCCGGAAGTAAAAGAAGTCTCCGGCAATCGAGTGCGTCGCTCAACAAACGCCAAAGACGTAGCGAGAGATAGTCCAAAGCATATATATAACTCTTGCTTGCACCTCGAAGAGGTTTGAGCTTGAGCGCAAAGATCGCACTGTTCTTTGCAACTGATTTTTATGTTCTGTAGCCTATTTTTTAAATACCATTGCAATTACAGAAGTTTTACGAAGTTGATCCCGACGGTACACTTCCCAAAAAGTCATGTTAACATACAATTGTTGCGATTACACAACTATTTTAGTTAGATATCGGTAGGAGCGTTAATCGGTCATTTTTGGCGCCCGTGGTAAGTATTCTCCCTTCAACGTCAAATCCGAAAAATCTTCGCATTTCACACAGTTGCAAGTGTGAAGCTTTGATTGCAATAGCTGCGTGAAATTTGCCCCCTTGCTAAATGAATAGTTGAAAACACGCAATCTAATCGGTCTAAACATCAATAGCAATACCAAATGTAAGCAGATTCTCACAAAACCTTTCGCTTACTCTGTTAAGCAGCGCAAACATAGGAGAAACTATTTTTACAGCAGTGATTGCGAGTACGTACAAACAGTCAATACTTGCATAGCCTCAACTTCCGCCTGAGGAATGAACCAGAAAGAAATGAGGGAGAGAATCCATTTCGCGCATCACGGCTGTTGTGCAATGACGCCGCGCAACCAGACGCCTTATTCGCTGGACTCCCGGGGGTTCCCTGCGCCCCAACCGCTGCACCCGGCCGCTCTCACGAGGATCGTTTGGGGCCCGATCTCGATTACCTCATAGCCGCACTTGAGGCCCGTCGGATTGATCGATCTCGCCGCCGCCGCCGCTGGAGCATCGCATCGCAAACTTTGAGCGAGTGAAAGAGGAGAAATTGCAATTTCATGGCCGATAGCGCAGCGCGCTCGCTCTCTGATTGCGCGGTATCTTCGACGGGAGAAAGAATGGGGTAGTTCATATTTTCGTAGACTCACGACGGTTGTGATATATCTATGACTTGCTCGATTATTGCCCGATTCAGTGCCTCATAGAAGCTGAACGAAAGAAGCTGAAATTGTCGTTTTCCGTTTAAATTAGCGTGAAGAGTTAGCCTGCGGGTGTATCGCACACACGGTGGGAGTATGTTGTGAGTGCGGACTTTGATGTTGGCTGTGATTGAGACGCCAACCCAGATTACATCATCCCGCAATTCAGGGGCGCAGCAGCGCACGCAATCATCGAAGATTGTATTCAATAACTGTAAATCGAAAGAAGAACGCACTAAAACGGGGACTCAATTTTGGGCCGAAATTGTGATATTTTGCCGGCCAAAGAGCAAAGGAGCCAACGCACCACTAATAATGAGGGATGCACTCCTTTTTTCAGTCCATAAATCCAGTCTGTTATCGATTGCAACTGCTTTTTCTAATAGCATCGCCGACGGACTGGCAGGCTTTGTAGGCGGATGTGGGAGGGCTTCCGCCTACCAGCGCTTGCAATTTAATCTAGGGACGTCATAGTAGTTAGCCGGGTTCATTTCATTGAACTATTGCTGTTACGTGGTAAGAGCAGCGGGGACTGGTCAGTCGAGACCGAAACTGCAGAGAGTAACTCGAGAATCTCTGCCTAAGCACTAACCAATTAAGCAAGAGATGATGCTTAAGCAAAGATTTTTGTTCTATTCTTTGCATATTTTAATGTGTTTAAGAAAACTTATCACTGACCGAATTTACAGCAGTCGCAAATGCAAAATATTAGCCGAAGAAAGCCGCACAGGAGGTTCCAAACGTAAAGAAATAATGGTATATGCGGAATAAGTTGAACACTTGTTAGAAAACAGAGATTCTACAGAAACAAGGCTGAATACACAAACATTTTGGTCAAAGCCTGTCTGGTTTTACAAATGCTAATTTATCATTTGCATAACTGTCAAGTCAGCAATCCATTAGCGTTGTGCAACGACGATGAGGATAGTGAACGAAAGAACAAACAATTCAAATAGAGTAATTGTCGTAATAGAAATGAAGTTTCCCTTTTTGGATAGCTGACTCATTTATTATCGCTGAAGGATTCCACTTTCGTAACTGCAATTATATTCTATTGATGGCTCTACCAGTAATTGCATAATCTATAAAGCGCGAAACCTAAATTATTAGCAGCGAAGAACAGCGCCGTCAGGCAGCCAGTTCTCATGGACGAGTCTTTGAGTCTGCGAGAAGGGGACCATTGCCGAAATTGAGGTCTGGAATGCTAATCAGCTTAACGATGTCTATGGCACGCCTCCATCACTGGCGCGTAACTCGTTTTACAACTCGCCGCCGAGCGTCTTGTTTACGGGACTTGGTGCGATAAACTGCCTGGTACCGGGCTAAAATTGCTCTTTTTCAGTCATTCTTTGAAAGCGGACTTCTCCAGAGAGAGAGGGCGAGAGAAAATATAATTTGTCATCGATAAATTGAGTCCTAGGAGGAAAACAAACTTTTGACATCTTCTCCGCTCGCGGCTTCCCATAACAATGTATGACCCTGTCAGTAAACAGGCTCCACGTTGTCTGGCAAAAATATGCAAAATGGTATCAATCTCTAAACTTGCGTTATTAGCAGTCGTATATTTGACTGACCAGTGGTTGCTTTGCTTAATTAAACTACTGTCAACATATGGATGCACGTTTAGTATAGTGTTTGGTGTCCGCTTCGCAAAATATAGATATGAAGCTGCGAAGTGGATAAAGCGATAGGTTTGTCATAATTTAAGCGGCGAAACGATCCTTGTGTTTGCCGCCATATCAATAGCAGCACAATGAGCATACTTTGACACGTCTGTCCAACGGGTCGCGATTGCAGAAACTAGTTTGCCTTATCGCCTGCTCTTTTGCACGGCAGCCTACATCGCGTTGCCCAGTTTTGCTTCGCTTAACGTGTACGTCTTCTCTTCGAACCAATATTTTGAATTTATATTTTCACTTTGTATATACGCTTAACTTTTAGCGATTTTCTGTTTAAAATCGAAAATAGGCAGAAAAAATAACTGTAGGCGGTTGCAACCTACCGGCTACTAATCGCACCTCCCGCCAGTGCCGGCGTCCCGACACGATCAAGAGAACGTGAAATGGTTTTGCAGAATTTCGCAAAGATAGTAGAATGAAATATGACAATATTGGTTATTGCGTTTGGTTCAGGTATTTTGGGACGAACTGGGTGCGGTTTGAATAATGAAGATTCCAAAAAAGAGAAGCGTAAAACCACGGGAAAAGACAACTTAGACAACATAATCATCACTTTTAGGATTGCGTGTAGATATTGATAGAAGAAATGCTTGTAGTATAAGGTGCAGTAAGACATAGAGTAACAAAGACAGAACGCGGATTGTCTCCTTATCCATGAACGATATTTGATATCATATCATTTTACTTTCGCTAAATGGTATGGCATAATTTTGATAATGCGATGTGTACAATACTGCGTGAAATGCTTGAATAGTGCGTGAAACATACCTCCTGCGCGCAGTTGTAACCTGTAAATGCATACAAATTTAGCTACTGTAATTGCAACATTCACTTTACTGCGGAATCAACCAAAAATGGCGGAAGAGAAAAAAACATCCATGTATGATTACGTCAACGCTGGTTTTGTCGCTCTGGGTATGGCAATGGGTGAGAAGGTCGGCCTGTTTGATGCCTTGATCAAACTCAGCGAGGATGGATCATGGAAAACCACAGAGGAGATAGCTGCTGCCGCCAAATTAAAAGAACGGTTGGTTCTGCGTTCAAGCATTTCTTTCCTATGTATAATTGCCCTTAAAAGACAACTCCAGTCAGCCCTGCTTTATGGGAGAATGTTCATAGAATACGAACGAGATCTACAATGAGAAAACCTGACAGCGCGTTGAGGTGCCAGATTTTGCAAATTTTCGCAATTTCTTTTTTTCTTTCCTTAAGAATATTATTCTATATATTGTGTGCAATGTTGAACGAAAAGTTGCTGGGCTCACGGAATATTTTCTTCAATCTTTTAGAGCAAGAATAAAGGTTAATTTGAACTTTACTAATTATATTAATAAGAGATTGATTAACTCTTAGTACTTGCACGACGTGTGACCAACCGAGCTAAACATACCGTAATGCGCACGCTGCAACGCAACTTTACCTAAAGGCAACTACCGTATGTTTATTCCGCGAGTGCGAACGAGCTAAACACGAGTGGGAACGAGCTAAACACGGGTGCGAACGAGCTAAACACGAGTGGGAACGAGCTAAACACGGGTGCGAACGAGCTAAACACGGGTGCGAACGAGCTAAACACGGGTAGGAACGAGTTAAATGCGAGTGCAGACGAGCTAAAATGAACCGAAAAGGTAAATGCAAGTGTGGTCGAGCAAAACATGGTGTCGCGAAGTTTGTAAGCCTCGCGATAAGTAAGTAAGAATGGTAACGCATTGTGCTTAGGTCGAGAATGTTTCAATGAATCAAGTGAAGCTTGCTAGCATTAGGTGAGCGGTAATCATCTCTCTACCTCACTGTCAAGCAAAGCAATAGAAACAGCAGAGTTCGCGTGCCGCTCTTTGAACCCCGCTTTATGCCGATCGGCTAATTGATATGTTTTTTGCCTCTGCTGCGCGCGGATATATAGCCGACATGTTAAGTTAATTGCACCTCATATGTATCTTGGGTGGTCTGACTGATTGCTTGCTCCTCTTGCTAAGCCAGTTGACGCACCTTTGCTTTACACACGCGTAGGACACGTGCGCCCCGATGAGTTAAAACGTTAGCGAGACGAACGCACACCTTAGACACGGAATGGTACCGCCGCGCAAGCCGTTCGAAGTAGTTTGCCCGATTCGCTATATCTGTTACAATGAATACGGCGACAAAACCGTAGTTGGAACAGTGTCGTATGTCTCAACTCATAGGCCATTGCCTTCTAATCTGTAGTCTTGTGTGGTTGAATAAAAGAAAAACTGTGGCAACCGTCTTTCCTACATAAGAAGCAAAGACAAAGACAATCAACCACCAACAATAATCAACGTCATTGTAGCTAATCGCAACGACACATGGGCTAATGATAAAAGAGGCAGTTCGGGTCGGAGACGAAGT
>NIUQ01001298.1:0-32467 GCA_002796945.1 Plectus sambesii | reverse complement strand
AGACGCGCTGAAATCTGTCCGCGCGCGCCGTTTGACGAAATTAAATGCAAGGTTGACGAAATTAAATGCAAGGTTGACGAATTCAATTGCAAGACTGACGAATTCATTTGCAAGGTTGACGAAATACGGTGCAAGGGGGTGTATCATCAAGTGCGTATACTTTCGCTAAAAAGATATGCCATTAATTTATGATTATTATTTGCAGGTGCGTTGATGTTTTTAAATGAGGGCACTCTTCTCAACAACATTCGTCTCCGGTACCAACGTGATCAAATATATGTATGGATCATTTTCTTTTCTTAATATTAACCTTGTCTGATTTTATTATTGAAAAGTAAACTCTAATCATTTAAAAAATACAGGCAGATTCGATATTTTCTTTTTGAGCTGGGTTATTTACTGCAGTCAGCGCAGCAAAATTGGATATGGCAGTCATTTTCCTGGAAAAGAAGAATGAATTTTGTAATGGTATAGCTTTCGACTGATAGATTTTGCATCGTTTATTGCATAAGGTTTGAATTGTCAACAGAGACGCGAAAATCCGTCTCTTACACGAGTTTGTATCTTTTATAGGTGTCTCGCTTGTGAAATTTAATTATTTTTGGGATAAAATTGTGATTCCTATATTAAAGTTTCCTTTCAGACATACGTGGCGAACATTCTGATTTCGGTGAATCCTTATCAGCAGATCAAGGACTTGTACAACAGCGCCACCATCAAGCAGTACCAAGGCAAATCACTCGGCGTTCTTCCTCCGCATATTTTCGCGATTGGTATGTTCTCCGAATTTTGATATTACGACGTTTTACAATATATTATAACTGCTGCCCTTAAATTGCCTATATTTGTCGTTCAATTTTGTTTTGAAAAGTTCTGAAATTGATTGGTAAACTTAAGAAATTGAGTAGAAAAGTAACGAAAGTATACGCAACGGCTAAAATATATTAATGCTTAAATTTCAGCCGACAAAGCGTACAGGGACATGAAGCGCTTGAAGGAGAGTCAGTCAATCATCGTATCAGGCGAGTCGGGCGCAGGAAAGACGGAATCTCAGAAGTGCATCCTCCGCTATCTCACCGACTCCTTCGCCGCCACCAACGCCGGCCCTATTGAGCAGCGCATTCTTGAGAGTATGTTTGGACTTTTCACTTTGGCGCAGAAGAAAAATGATATATAGGGTTGGATTTGGGGAGGCCTTGGGTGTTTAAATTTCCTTAAAGTACGATTTTCGTCCCCCGAATTCAATTGTAATATTTTATTATTTCGAATGCTTTGCTTATAAACGAGGTTCGTAAATGACTGAATCTTATTTTTTAAAATAATTCAACAACTGAGGCGAATGTGCATTCTACCACGAATACATTCATTTTCTCTGACAAACCGCTGTGCAAATACGCTGTAACGCAGGATAAAAAATTGATGTGAAACAAATTTGAAAATTTTCTTCCTTATAGCAAATCCAATTCTCGAGGCGTTTGGTAACGCGAAGACGCTGCGGAACAACAACAGTAGTCGGTTCGGCAAATTCGTCGAGATCCATTTCAATAACAAGGTAATTCGTGATTTGTTGTTTCTTTTCATTCCTGTGAGTTAGAGCATAATTGGAGATATGACAGAATATGTTTGATTTTTTCAAGTAAGCGTCATAATATGATTTTTGGCAAATTCGAAACAGTTGTTGTAATGTAAATGTGATCGTTTAATATTGGAATACGATATTGTGCTTTGTGAATAATTAATTTTTTGAGCTAAGATCTTAATTGTGTAAAGTGTAGTTAAAATTTAGCAGCAGTCACGGTTGGGTCGCAAATTTTCAGCCTCTGTTTTATGTAGAATGAAAATCGGTGATAACAGCTAATCGTTTGTACCGGTAAAAATCTGCTGGCTCGCCAGTTGCAGATGTAATTGATTCCCACTGTAGTTACTTAAAAGAATGGTATGTTGCAGTACCAAGTAACTGGCGGCTTCGTGTCGCACTATCTACTGGAGAAGTCGCGTTTGTGCCGACAGCAGCGAGGAGAGCGCAACTACCACATCTTTTATCAGTTGATTGCCGGCTCGGATGAGCAATTACGTCAACAGCTGAACCTCGGGAGTCCCGACGCTTATCATGTACGCCATTTTTCAAATTAAGAAAGTTTGCCGCGCTTTTTGCGGGATAATGGATTGATAGGGTGGGGCGCTTTGTGAAGTGGAGCTGAGGAGGCACGCGCGAGGTTATTAAGGAACTGTGCCTCTCTTGCGTTTTAGACTGTCATTGTCACGCAAGGGGTCAAACGGGGGCATGCGACAATAGTTTATTCGTAGTCCGCAAAAGGGCAATACGACTGGCTCGGGTATGCGCGAAGGGATCGAGTGAGAGCCTTATGCAAGAATGTAACCGTGACCACGCGGTTTTCATAACGATAGTAAGAAGTTTATGTTGCGAGCTGACACTGCAAGACTCTTGCTCCCCATCACGAATATAGAGTATGTTGTACATCGGCAGTTGTTGGCATTACGCAGGTCGATCTCAGAGATAATAATTACGCTAGTGATCGCAATTCAGTTGGCGCTTTACAGCTCTGATTTGTGATATCTTCTCACGTAGTACTGTTTAATTATGAGCACTATTTCCCTGTCAAAGGGATGCTCAAAGCTCTTGATCATGAGGTAGAAATATCAATAGTCAAACTCGTAGAGTTGCGATAGCTCGGGAATGAGTCCTTTGTGGCATTCATTCGGTTCCTGCGTTTCAATGTTGCCTACCGCACGCTGCGTAATAGTGATATACGGTTGGGAGAAGGTTAATATATTAGTCGTACTGTGGCATGTATCAAAATTTATTTTATTTTCCAAAATGAACGATTGCCGCTGCGTGTTAACGTTTTGAACGTAGCTCGCGTATACTCCTTCGCTTATTGTTGCCACCTACATGCCGCCATTCTTTTCGCGTCTTCTATAATCGGCACGAACATGTCCTCGCCATTCCGTTTATTTTGGCCGCCCTTTAATTAAATTCGCATTAAGCGACGCCGTCAATTGGGCGGCGGATTGTTTGTATAGGGAGAGGGACGAGGGTTTTGGCGAATAATTGGCACATCCGATAGTATTTACCCCTTTCCTTCCTGCGCGCACCTTTTTATCGATTGTTCCGCCTGTCGGCCGACGACCACCGCCGTCTGTTTACAGTCCTTCGACACGCGATAGCCGCCCGTCGTATACCATGAAATGAGGGACGGTTTAATCTTCCGAAGCAGGCAGAGGAAACACGGTTGATCGCGCTGAGGAAATTGGGGGGTTTTACACAGTTTTGCATCATAATTCGTCACTCTTGCTTTTTATTTCGCCTATCTTGCCTTCAATATCTTCCAACTAGCGTTTAATTGAATGCGGAGATGACAAAATGGTATGCAAGGATTATAGTAAGGAATACAAGAATGAAGAATTATGATGACAGGCGATTTATATAGTCATAAATTTTCGAATAAATGCAAGAAACCGAGCAAATCACTATTTGGCAAAGACGAGCTCGCTTTTTTGTGTGAAAAACACCATTTTTCACCAATAATGATTTTTGTTTTTGCGTGCATAAAGCGCTAGAAGGGTGCACTGTCGTCTCTCAAAGCTGTTTACCTTATTCAGTCTGAGATGTATGGTTACTGATAGGCGAATTTTGACTGTAGAAGGAAATTTAAACAGTAAATTCTGTCTCGCATTCCTTCCACTCTTCGTTAAAGCGTTGAATAGTGTGTGGCGGAGATGGTACGGATCGCAGGAGCAGATTGAGACCTGAGCGACAGTGAAATTCTCTCCTTGTCTTAGGCTCAGAACGACAGTGGCTCGGTTTCACATCGCGCAATTTAGCTAAAGTTGCACTTAAGGTAATGATAAAATATACCACTTAAGTATGACTTTAACTGAAGTATGCAATGTGAAACCGACCCAGTGTTTTTAGCCAAAGCCTTAGTCACGAGCGAACATTGCCCTAGTTGAAAGTCAGACCGGGGGCAGTTTCTTACAAATATTGCGGGTGCAAAATTGCCCAATAGCACGCGCGTTAATTGATCAGAAATTATGAAATAACTGGATGTAACCGGAAAGTAACCAATCCTCGAACTAACAGCTCCTCTGCTGCGTGATTTTGCAATAGTAGTTGTTTTATGGAATTGAACCTAGGCGGGTAGTGTTTTTCTGTCTGCCTTATTGAGTAATCGTCACTGACTCTTTTTATTTCAGTACCTTCGCCATGGCTGTACGCAGTTCTTTTGCTCGTCCACAACGGAGAAGCAGATAGATGCTGGAAGATGTGCCGATTTGGTAAGTGATATAAGCTTTTATATCCTCTTTATCATATAAAACTTATTTGATTGTGACCTTATTAAAAACGTATTGGAAGTCGAACAAGTTAGGTTCAGTTTTGCCCGATTGGTGATGACGAATTTGAATTTTACATTGTTTTGGAATGAGCTTTCTATTGAAAGTACGAAGAAAGCATAGTAGGGAGCTTACTGTAAATTGACAATTAGGGCTAAACATTACTGCAAGGGGGAAAAAATGATACAGGTGTATTGATATCAAGTTATAATGAAGGAGAACTTCGTATCACCAATCAACTATGCAATATCTGTCCCTTATATATTTACTTTAGATGAAAAAGCAGGGTGCCATGCGCGACTCGGTGGTGGACGACTACGCCGACTTCCAGAAGTTGAAGAAGGCGCTGACGGACATCGGTCTGACCAGCGAGGAGCTGCTCGGCGTCTTCCAGACCGTCGCCGCCGTGTTGCATCTCGGCAACGTCGCGTTCGTCGACGATATTGACGACACGAAAGGCATGTTGTGACAGCGATTTGATTTTCATAAAATGCTTACTTCAGAGCAGTTTGAGTCTATAATTAATGTCTTGTAAGTAGATATGAGTGATTAATTTAGAGCCGCGTTTATACTCTAATAATAGCCTCTGTGAGTTGGCACTTTAATCATTACATCGCCTTATAGTATCTCGCATCTATATATTTATGACGAGGGACTGGTAATGATGTCATGCTTTTTATTTGTTGTAAAAGTAAAGAACAAAAAAACGAATGCCATATTTGGAATATTTAAGTAAGACATAATAACAAAATACTACCGATACGTATAATGCAGGAGTTTTCATCATAATTCTTCACTTTGGCATTCAAATTCGCTATTCTTGTGTTCCATTTCGTCACCTTTGTATTCAAATTCGTCATTTTTGCATTCAACTAGAACGCTAGTTTATCAAAATTGAATGCAAGAGACGAAATGAAATATTAAGGTGACGAAATGGAATGCAAAGTTGGCAAATTAAAATGTAAAAGTGACGAATTATGTGGAAAGATACTGTAAGAACGACATTGAGTGAGAATAGAATGTTTTGCAGGTGGTTGCAAAGTGGATGCCGCGTCAGAAACGAGCCTGAAAACGGCTGCAGCGCTGCTCGGGCAGGAAGTTGATGAGTTGCGTCACGGTCTCGTCTCGCGCATCATGCAGCCTACCAAAGGCGGTGTCAAGGGCACTGTCATACAGTAAGATTGTTCTTCTTTGATTCGTACTGCTAAGGGGGTGTCTCATTACGCTTCGTTACTTTGCATTCAGTTTCCTCGTATCTGCGTTCAATAAGATGATTAATTTGATTAATTTGAATCTAAGAGTGATTAAATGGAATACAAACGAGACGTATTAAGATGAAAGATCCCGTATATCAGGGCCTATTTTGCTTCTGGTTCAAAAATTTGGATCTAGTTTCGAAATTATGCTAAATGTTTCATCAAACTCATGTATTTAGAAGTCTTGGGCTAGGACATTCTTCACTAAATCTTCTGTCGCAAATCTTGTGAAAGCAGAAGTGGGAAACGCGTTGATTGGTCGATACTGATATTTGGTCGAGAGAAACCTTTACGGTCATGCAGCAGTCGACCAGTCAGCGCACTTCCCACAATTGCTTTCGCAACAGTTGTAAACGCACTAGTTTGACGAAATGGTGGTATTCTGGGCTCGGTTGGGGTACCATTTCTCTACATCCTCTCCACCCCCTCTATGCACACCTGTATATTCGTGGAGATTGGTGGGTGGGCGGTTGACGGTTGTATACCGTCGTTTCGGCCGGTGCAAACATTGAGTCATTGACCGGGGATTCGCGTATAATAGTGACGCAGCTGAGAAAAAGACGGCTCACTCCGCTGCCTCCGCACCCTTCCGGGGGTAAGGACCTCGGTCCGGCCTAAGACGTTCCTCGTCGACTGCGCATTGCTGAGCAAATAAGTGCAATCGAGGGAGGGTGCCATGCATACTTATTACACGTCCATTCATCATCATAATTCATCGCTCTTGCATTATATTTCGTCATCTCTGTATTTAATAGAGTGAAATCCGGATAAGTGCACATCGATCCGGCAAGAAAATCTTGTGCACTTATCCGGGTTTCACTGTATGATAAAATGGAGTGCAAAGGTTATTAAGTATAATGCAAGAGTGACGAATTATGATACTTTCAATAGTACTTTGCTGGAAAGAACAAAAAAGAGAACAGTTAAATCGTCTTTGGAAGCTGTGAGCATAAAAGATGCAATCTCTGGATGATTTAACGTCGTTCATTAAAACAGCCGGATACTTTCAGAGTCCCTCTGAAGACATACGAAGCGGCGAACGCAAGAGATGCTCTGGCGAAAGAGATATACAGTCGCATGTTCGACGAGATCGTCTACCGCATTAACAAGTGCATTCCCTTCGCTGACTCCGTCGCTTACATCGGCGTTCTTGACATTGCCGGCTTCGGTATGTGTTTGAAGTTAGTCAACGAAATGATGTCATAATCATCAACCAATCACGGGGCACGCCTTTATAATATCCGGCTTACTTTCTGCATTTAGTTATGCTCGTAAAATTTATTCAAGGTTAATTAGAGAGAAGATATAATAAAATGAACCCTTAACTCTTCTTCAAATAACTTTGACATAGTAAGATGGTCTACAAAGGACTCCTCCATTGCAGAATTTTTCGCTATCAACAGCTTCGAGCAGTTCTGCATCAACTACTGTAATGAGAAGCTGCAGCAGTTCTTCAATGACCGCATCCTGAAACAGGCACGTCTCTTTTTGAATTTCCCGCCGATACCGTTGCTTTTATACCATTTCTACTCTCATAAGAATACTTTGTGAATCAGTGAGAGCATGTTTTCATATCAATTTCAGCTGTAAATTGTCGTTTTTGATTTGGAAAGTATCCACTTTGTTTGGGAAAGTGACCATTTTAAAGTGGAAATAGTATATTTACAGACTTGGATAGCTAACCATAATTTGCCATTTGCGCTCACAGTAGGAAGTAGTGAAATTCAAAAATATGCGCACAGTACTACTCTTAATTATTTTTTTGGTTTCATATTTAACATCGGAAGCCTATAAGACATGAGCGCTATATCAGTTTGGTTAGCATTTCGATAGCACTTTTATTTAGTTATTCGTTTGATAGAGCTATCTGTTAATTGCGCGTTGTTGCAGGAGCAAGAGCTATACGACAAAGAGGGCCTCTGCGTGCCGCACATCGAGTACGCCGATAATCAGGACTGTATTGGTGAGTTCGCTCGATATTCATGCATAAACAAATATTGTGTACTTTTGCGCATATATGATTATATTTACCGTAATATCTGTTGATTGGAATGGTTTTCAGACTTGATCGAAACGAAGGGCGCCGGTATCCTCGACCTGCTCGATGAAGAGTCGAAACTCCCTCGTCCGAGCGCGCAGCATTTCACCGCTACGGTTCACCAGAAACACAAGGATCACTTCCGTTTGGCGGTTTGTGTTCACTGTCTTATCTCCATAGGAATAAATGTTTGATTGAGTTAATGAAAATGCTTCGGGATCGGATTGGATATCTTTCTATCAATCTTTACATGAAATAATCAGGCAATGATTATCCTTCTTTGTGGATAATGGTGTTTTCTCACCGAAAAACGAGCTCATCTTTGCCAGCTATGGTGCCTGATTTGATATTTAATAGTGATAAAAATTCGCGGAGACACTTGAAATTCGAGAATATTGTTTTCCTGGTGCATTGCTGAAATGCTTTTCCAAGGCATCCTATTGCAGATTCCACGCAAGTCCAAGCTGAAGGAGCACAGGGACATCCGCGATGACGACGGTTTCCTCATTCGACATTACGCCGGCGCTGTCTGCTACCAGACGGCGCTCTTTCTCGACAAGAATAATGACGCGCTTCACGACTCCTTGGAGTTTCTCATGGAGGTAATCGTTGGCCTCGTGGAAAAGTGGAAATTTTCTCTCATGACTCCTATACTTACATAGCCTGTTATCATAATTCATCACTCTTTCATATTATTTGAGTTTCCTAGTATTCAATTTCATCGTCTCTGCATTTATTTCTAACGCTAGCTTGATGGAATTGCATGGAAGAATGACGAATTGAATGCAAGGATTTACGAATAGAACCGTAAAAGTGACGAATTATAATACAGTGAGACCCGGATAAGTGCACATCGATCCGGCAAAGAAATTTTGTGCACTTATCGGGGTTTGGATCATGCACAAAACATAGGGCGAAAAAAGTTTGGGGCATGGAAAAGCATCAAAAATCTGTGCACTTAACCGGGTTGTGCACTTATCCGGGTTTCAATGTAAAGCAGCCTAAAAATAATTTTTAGGAGAGTCGCAGTCCGTTCGTGAAGGCGTTGTTCGCGCCGAATAGCCCCTCTCAGTTGAGCGTGTTGGAGTCGCCGAGCAGGAATGGCGCGAGTGTTGCTGGCAAGAAGGGCAAGCTGGGCTTCGTCTCCGTCGGCTCCAAGTTTCGCTCTCAGCTCGTCTCTCTCCTTGAGAAACTTCAGGCGACTGTAAGGGCAGTTTTTGGTTTTCAGTTGGGAATTGATGCTTTTGATCGAGGATGTTATTTCTGCGCTTTTATCTGTATGAAGTTTTTAGAGATTTTGAAATAATGAGTAAATAACATTATTGTATGTATCTGATACCTACTTTTTCAGTTTAAAATAAAGACATTTTTCATATTAAAGGGAACGCGTTCCATATTAACCAGGATAATTTCTAAATCAGAGCAACAAAACATACGTCCTCTTTAATTTGAAAAATGTCCCTATTGAAGGAGAAATGTTATTATAATTAATAATAGATCATTAAATAATAATATAATAACTGAATAATAGAGTAATAGTAAACTTTAAAGAGCAAGCAAACCTCTTTCAGGGTACACACTTCGTGCGCTGCGCTAAGCCCAACTCTGACATGCGGCCGAAACAGTTCGAGGGCGCGCAGATTCTGAGCCAGCTGAAGTGCGCCGGCATGACGAGCGTGCTCAAGTTGATGCAGCAGGGCTTCCCCTCGCGCACCCTCTTCGCCGACCTCTACAACATCTACTCGCCCCTCCTCCCTCCGGAGCTCGCCCGCCTCGACCCACGACTCTTCTGCAAGGTCTGCCTATATTTGCTGTTTTCCGATTGATTTTTCGTCGGTATTTCCTAGTCAGTAACAAGAAAATGAAGTGATGGTTCCGTAGCGATAATGGTTAACAGTGTGAACGTCGTAGCGAACGTGGTCGATATAATTTTCAATACGGGTACCAAGGGGGACCGGATAAATTACTGTTATAAGCAGAATACTGTTTAAAGCAAAACCGATATAATGAATTCTTCTGTATTAAACAAGCTGTGCAAAGTCAAAATCAATGAAGTAGCAATATGACAGTTCGCATAAAAGCTTCTCTCATTTTCAGTGTCTGTTTCACGCGCTCGGTCTGAACGACAGAGATTACAAGTTCGGACTGACGAAGGTCTTCTTCCGACCGGGCAAGTTTGCGGAATTTGACCAGATGCTCCGCCAGGATCCCGACAATATGCGCCAGCTGGTCGCCAAGGTGAAGTCGTGGCTGAACCGCGTCCGCTGGCGAAAGGCCATGTATGGAGCGTTGTCCGTCATCAAACGTGAGTTCAACTTCATAGGCCCTATTTGGAGTTAGATTGTGGAACTTTGCTGGGAAGCGATGTTTATTATTTTGCATGGTACCCTTCCTCGTAAAAGTTAGGGAATTGCGTCAATGGTCAAACAACAAACTTGAAAATGAAAACTCTCAATTACCGCTAGCATACCATTTTTTGATTAATAAGGTACTGTTTTTCATTTTGAAGGAATAGACGCTGAGAGTCCTACTTATAGTCGTAATTTCTTAGGCAATAACAAAAAAATGAAGTTTTCGTCTCGCAGCGATAAAAGCACAGTAGCTTGAACGCCGCAGCGAACGATTTTAGTTTAGTTTTCTACCCTAAGCGTGCTACGGTATTCCTTGGGCCTCTCAATTACTGATTAAAAAATATTGGACCGGTTTCACATCGCGTACTTTAACTAAAGTCGGACTTTACGCAATGATGAAGGATAGACCTTAAGTACGACTTTAGCTTAAGTACGCGATGTGAAACCAACCCATTGACTACAAGTTTGACGCGTACTACAGATAAAAATTTCAGTGAAGAATAAGATCAAGTGGCGTCGTCAGCAGCTAGTCATCATCCAGAGCACCGTCCGCGGGTTCATCGCTCGCCGCAAGCATGTGCCGCGGTACGTTCGTCCAACTTTGTGAAATAGTGAAAAACTCGTCGCTGTTGTGCTTCGGTGAACGAGTCAACTATAAGAATTCCCCTTTATAGGGAAAACTTTTCGATCAGTAACGAGCGTCGAGACCAAATACCGTAGAACGCCAAATTTAGCCTATCTTTAGCACGCAGGACGTCAAGGAAAGTCTCAGGAAAGACTGTCTTGCCGTTACTGAGTGAAAAATGTTCCCTTTAGAGCACAATTTTGTTCTTTTAGGAACAGCGCGGTATGCTCATCATATATGTTCAGAAATTAGCAACGTAATTGGTGAAGAAATAATTGAGAATGTATAATGTGACAATAAATGGTTTTCTTCGATAAGTATCCAAAGAAATTAGCCAATTGTACCCTTGTTTAATACTCCTCTTTTGTGCCAAACTGCCGTTCTGTTTGTATAAGAAGAACATTCACAATCACTGTACAGTGGAATTCACTTATACCGGTATTTGAGGGACCGATCAAAATTACCGGTATAAGTGAAATACCGGTATAAACGAAATCGTTATAAGTGAATTCTAATGTAAATAATACGCCGACATGACCTACTGCATCGAGTTCTTATTACAGATTGAAAGCAATGAAGAAGGTGAAGAGTCTGCTGGTTCGAATGAATGAGATCGGCGCGAGTGTCGCTCGCCTCCAGGAGGACAGCAAGGCCAAATGGTCGCCAAAGATCAGTGAGGTGCACGGTGGTATCGACCGACTCGTCGGCGAAATCAAGGCGAGTCTTTTTTAAAGGTTACTGAGGGCAGAAGAAGTAGTGACGTCATGATTGTAGTTTTAAATAATGATGCCATCAAACTTGAATTCGATCATGTTATCTTGAATATTTTGGAAAGTTTGAAGCAACGCTGTAAGTTCATGTCAGCACTGGTCATTGTATTGTTTATAAAATTATCGTTATTTTCTGTCTCTTGCGCAATTCGAATTGAGTGCTATGGGTTTAGCGGTTAGAGTTTCATTATTTTCATTTCCATTTTAGTCGAATAACACCATTCTAATTTTCCGCGATTTTCATGGTACTTTATTGGGTATAAATCATATGAAATGATGAGGTATACCTCTCACCTCAATTCGTCAACCTTGCATGTCATTTCGTCAGACTTGCATCCTATTTCGTCACACCGAAATTTTCATATGAAAAGACTTATCCTTACTAGTTGATAATGTTCAATCAAATCATTTTCTGTAATACACGCCAGTCTCGTCGCCCTCCCCTAAGAATTCAAAACAAATATGGCTCAATTTCTGATGTCGGTGGCCAAAGAATCGTCGAAGCGTATCTCATTGGATCGACTGCGCAATTGATTGCAAACGCCATGGATACTAAGCGAACACCATCAAGTAATTACAGAAAATGATTTAGTTTAACATTATCAACTAGTAATGACAAGTCTCTTTATACGGAAATTTCGGTGTGACGAAATAGGAAGCAAGATTGACGAAATGATACGCAAGAATGGCGAATTAGGTGAAAGGGAGTGTATAATCGGCTGTTAAGGATATATCTCTATAACTCGCCACTGACTGAAACTACATTGCAACGGGTTACTGTCAGTTGTAATATAAAGTGTATTTAGGCTAGTCAACGCATCAACGTCAATGACATAGAGGCGAAATACCGCGCGCTGCTGAAACAGACGGAGGAGACTTTGGCGGCTTTGAAGTAAGTTGACGAACTTTGGGATTGAAAATAGTCATGTGCGTTTTAGGGAACAGGCGGCACATGACGAGAAGGAGCAGTTGCGACGGGTGGAGGAACAAATGGCGAAGGAGCGCGATCGACTCGCCGCAGAGGAGAGGGCAAAGTTCGATCAGGAGCAGGCAAAGATTGAGTCAGTTTACTCTTTTATTTTCTCTCTTATATGTGCACTTTTGGGGGAAACGTTTTTACTGATTTAGGGAGTGAGCATGAATACACTTTAACATACTATGTAATGATCGAGCTTGTTAGTCTGGTATTTAAAAAAAATTATGAAAGCGCTTAAAATTAAAAAGTTTTGTTATGAAAGGAGAGAAAAAGACGTGTGTTGTGATAAAGGGTGTTTGTGGGCAGTTGTTCGCTTACGGCCATACCACGTTGAAAATACGCCATCCCGTCCGATCTGGCAAGTCAAGCAACGTTGGGCCGGGTTAGTACTTGGATCGGAGACGGCCTGGGAATCCCCGGTGCTGTAAGCAACCTTTTCGTTTGTCTCAGTTCAAATTTTGCGTTAATTATTTTCGAAGACGCAGACGTGTTTAGTACGACTTTAGCCAACGCACGCCATAGCATATCGGCCCATTGACGCATTGGAACTAATTTCAATTACGATACTATTAAAATCCGTGCCATCGTCGACGAATTGTTAAGCTTCATTTTAGAAATGTTTTAAATGTCCTGTTATTGCAGGAAGCAAAAAATTGAGGAAAAACGTCGTTTGGAGGAGGATGCGTTTAAACGTCAGGAGGCTGTACTTAAGGAGCAGCAGAGACTGTTTGAAGAGGCCGAGACTAAACGGTAAGCTGTCATTAATAGATTGACGTTGATATGATAAATGGCTTTGCATAAAACTGCTCATTTCTGATTAGTTAACAGTAAAGGTCAACTGATCGACGTCTTAGGGCACCGTATACCTTTTACATGCCACTATTATAGGGTGTTTCATCATAATTCGCCACTTTGATATTTAAATTCATCTACCTTGCGTTCAATTTCCTCATCTCTACATTCAATTAGAATACTAGGGTTGCAAAATGTTATGTAGCAATGACGAATTATGATGAATAGCGGCGTAAGAGAATCATTTTGACATCGCATGATTACTTCAGGAAGCAGAAAGAAGAACAGGAGCGTCTCGATGGGGAGCTGGCTCAGCGACTGGTTCGCGAAAGGGGAGGAGAGATGCTCGAAAATTCTCCCAAGTATGTTCGCACTTTTCTTATCGATTTTAAAGCTTTGACACTTCTCTATCAATGAATATGTTAATATTTATTTATATTCTTGCGTTTCTTTAACATCTGAAATGTTAATATCTTAAAGTTCTTTTTATGCGAATGATTGGAATTTTAAACGATCATAATTAAATGTTCTTATTACAATATAATATTATTTCTAAAATTCGTGGACTGATAGAGTGGCTCTCACATACTCTTTGTCTAATGTTGTGGAAACACGTTTATATGTGATCTGAATGCGTGAAGAAATGATAATCCATTTTAGCATCATCGGTCGAGACTGGTGGTAGGTTGTTGAATTGCGCAAGTGCACGGTTGTGGGTCTGCTTGGAGTGTATAATTACTGCCTGATCATATTTCGTTCATTTAGCTTTGCGCTCATCACAAATGCTTACTAATGAACTGCACTCAGTTGACCATCATTGTTATTTTTTAATCCGTCCTAAGCTAACTTATGCGATTCATTCAGTTGGTTTTTTGGAAGAAGCGGAGAGGGGAAAGTATTCCTGGTGATGCTCGAACCCATGACCTTTGGATTGCGCGTTTGCTTCTCTGTTGGACCACTAAACTACCCGACCGATCACTCCCTTCTCTTATATACTCAGCTGGTGAATGGATATGTAGAAAAGCGCACTTATCTGCCTTGAAATAGCCAACAGTGCACGCAAGTGTCCCTTATTTCTAGTTATCACTCGGTTGCTTACAATAGTTTCGCATGCGTGCTTGCGATAAGCATAGTTTTAAATGAATCTTTTCAGGACGCCAGTTAAAGTAGCCAGAGACAAATACAACTTACAGGACTGGCGGTACGCCGATCTTCGTGACGTCATTAACACGTCGAACGGTAAGTTTGCGAGCAAATTTTTGTTTATGAATCCAGGATATGCAGGGCAAATGTACACACAGGGATTTAGGTACTATGATTTTATTAAAAGAAGGAGATTAAAAAATAAAAATGGCAATTATGATTGCTCGACTGAACCTCCCTATTACTGTATGATGGCACTTACATAGGCGTCCGTAAAGAAAATTCTGAAATGTTGTCTTTCAAATGTCGTGAAGCGTTGATGCTGCGACAAACCCAGTTAACGAATACTAAATTAGTCGTATCATGCATTTTGTCTTGCATACACAAACTACAATTGTTTATTTCAGACATGGAGCTGCTGCAGGCGTGCCGCATGGAGTTCCATCGCCGTCTGAAAGTGTTCCAGGATTGGAAGACGAAGAACGATCAAGATAAGCACGTTAACCGCCCACGCGCGCCAAGCGCCATCCTAGGCAATGGTATGTGCTCTGAGTACATGTATTAAGAGCGTTTTTATTCAGTTAACCCGTCGGTGTTGTATGTTTTAGTATTGATTTATGTTAAGTCTCGCTCGTCGAGGCGTTCCATGTCACTTCCAGCTACTGTAGAAGTATAAATATTCAAAGATATTTAATTTTATAAATTACCTTCTGCAACTGGTACGATTGATGATAGATAGTTTCGCAAGAAAATGTCGAAGATAGAAGTAATCTCAAATCAGCCGAGTTGCGAATTTTAACGAAAATTAGGACCTGCGAATAATTTCTGCTCCTACACTATTTCACTCATATGTTATGTTTTCACTTGTATTATGAAACTTTCCCACTCAAATAGGAAATATTTTATATTAGTTTGATTTAAGAAATGACGCGTGTAAAACGGAACCTGTATGATATCGTCTCTATTGAAATAGGGGCGTGTGCTTTAATGGGGGGTGGGGCAGAATTCGCGCATAGTCTAGACTCCCATGTTTATAGCCGGCTCGACTGACCGTCAGTTTCCCTCTTATACTTCTTAAGTTTTCACTTTCTCACTATCCACCAATTTCACTTTTAGGCAGCGGTTTGACAGGCTATTCTCGCAGGAAGTAGCTGATTATTTGTGCTTGCTCGGCTTCACTTGGTTATTTTTATTTCCGGCATCGCTTCCGCAACGCTTTCTGATTTCTTCTCGCTTCTTATGGTGCCAGCAGCATGCCTGCATGAGATGTTTTTATTGCCTTCTCCTCTCGTCCCTATCGCTTTAGCGTTTTGAGTAGTTCGCCACTCTTTGTTGGCGTCTTGTTTTTATCTGTTGTTTTTACATAATGTCCTCTCTTACACTCGCAGTTTTTTGATCGTTCCAAAGAACAGTGAGATCGAATCGGCAAACTGTTCTGAAAGATTATAGCACGACCTTTAAAATACAGTAGAAAATATATATGACGGTATTCTTTATAATGTTAATCGCCTGTAGCGATCAGAATCTCTTCTTCTCTTTACTAAAGCGAACAATTTCCACTGTATTTTTGCATGCCAGAACCAGTAATCTGTTATGATTGCGGCTCGAAAAATAAGGTTTATCTTTGCAATATATAGTGCTTTTCGTCGTTATTCTTTCCCTGGCCGAAAAATTGCGAGTATAATGCACGACACACGTGATATGAAACCGACTCATTGTACTTGCACCCTTGTACTCGTGTGATCTGTCTGCCTAGCTTCGTGCAACGATCTGCTCATTGCTTTCCCGGTGTTGGTAAATAGTGTGATCGACTGCTGCTGGCAGGGTGCGGACGAAGACGATCGTTCTTAAACTTTTATTCTAAATTCGATTGTGATTGGTAGAGCTACGACTTGAAGTGCTATTCCCAATTCTATTATAAATAAATTGTGTGCTTATATAATTGGTCGCCATGGTAGTCTGAAAAAAAATTGAAATGGTTTAAGAATTACAGTCATCGTCAGCGCCCTGCAGAGAGCCTTCTTTCTGATATGTGATACACTTTAGGTGCTCTTTTGGGTGCTTTCAGTTGGTTTTTTTGTTTATTTCTTGGCTATGACCTTTGTTCATCTGCCTTATTTGCGTCACGCTTGATGATCGATTAAATGCCCTTTTTATGCAGTTATGCTTCATGCTATATTAGGGCTGTGCTTTGAATACGGGTTGCAAGGGTCTAGCTTAATAGAGAAATCGTAATGTAATGATTTAAGTTGAAAATATCTACTGATGTGTCTTATACCTAGAAAGAGGGGTGGGTAAGGACACTGAGATATGGCTGTTCGTCATTTTGAAGTAAGGTCCACTTTACCGTAGACAGCGGCAAGAAGGTTAATCCTGAGTAGCAAAACTGAGAGAGAAAACGTTAAGAACAAAGCTTCTCAATGAAAGTTTAAACCGCTCTCTTAGCATTAAACTTCTTTTGACACAGTTCCAAAAGTTCTTGATTTCGCTGAAGCTTCTTGTTATACGCAGGGGCATCTCACCTTTCCAAGCCGTGGAATGGGATGCGCCTACGGTTCCTCTCGAGTTGGGCAAAAAATCAAATCGTTCGATATTTCACAGGCATGGATTATCATCAGATTTTTTCAGCAGCATTCACTGGCGATTTCCTGGCGAAGCGTCAGCAACCTCCTGGCGTGCGTCTGCAGCGCTACTTTCGCGTTCCGTTCTCTCGACCGGCCGATCGCCATCGGGGCTCAAAGGGCGCCGCGCCCGATTCTGGCAACGGACTGTGGTACGCCCACTTCGACGGCCAGTGGATCGTCAGACAGATGGAATTGCACAGTAACGGTCGAGCCGTCATGCTTGTCGCTGGTGAGTGAACTGCAATTTAAACTTGTATAATACTAGCGTAATGCTTAGCACATAATTATGTGAGGGATATCGTATTTAACTCATCGTAAGAAAGTATTTACGACCTGATCGAGCCGGACCTATAAAAGCTTTAGTTCATGCTTTAGCTCATTGTTCCATTGCTCTTGCTTTGACTGCCGTTATTGATTGTGTCAGACAGTTGCCCTTTATCTACCATATATCTATCATATATCACGCTGATCTTTAGGCCGAAATGACACGGAAATGTGCGAGATGTCGTTGGACGACACAGGGTTGACGCGAAAGAAAGGCGCGGAGATTCTCGCGCACGATTTCGAAGCCGAGTGGCGCGCCCACGGCGGACAGCCCTATATGCTCGAGACTGGCAATGCTCGTCTCTAGATATACAGTGGAAATCATTTACACCGATAAATGAGTATTCTTATTAGAAATGGAAATGATGTGAGCACGGCGTTAGATTGTCAATTTCTGCTGAATTCTTTATTACTTGCTGCTTTACTGTTTGTCTTGATTTGCTCCATGTTTTTGACTATATTGCGCCTGAGGCTTGGTTTCTTGTTGTGACAATTCTTAGCAATCGTGTCAATGCGAGCCAAAAGTCGGTGAATGATTGTTGTGTCGCGAGCTTTAGCAGCATCAGCCACTGAAGTTTGTCGTCTTGTCTGATTGTAATCGTGTGATTTCTGTGTTTGTGCTAATTGTATTGTGAGCCGCCTCAACTATTTATGCTGCCACCAAGGGCATTTGAAAGTCCAGCATAGACATGGCGTCGACGTGAACTAGGGTTGGAGACTCATTCCCGGGCGTTGAGGGATCGTATGATCCGAAATGGCTAAAATTTCTGATGTATACCGTATGGACTCTCAACAATACTCCATTCGCCACTATGTGGCAACTACGTTTTGTGATTTGGTAAATAAATTTGTGGAATTGGGAAAGTGTGAGGTCACGCTGGCTTAGACCTTATTCGCTCCCCCATGATTAAGCGTAGCACGTGATGTCGTGGCGTGAACGCTCTTGTTATAGGCTGTCTTCTATCCTCTTCCATAGCGTGACGTTATTTATGAATGTTCCCAATGCTACCCTCATAACTCTTTCGCCATCTGCAGAGCGCGGCTTAGGCACCCTCTTATTCTAAATTTTTCATTCAATGCTCTAGAGTCCGTTACCGCAGGGGGACCCTTTTAAAGAATTTGATTCCAAATATTTTTTCTCGTCAATATTCATTCTGGCGTTGCATAAGTTGCACGCCTGGACGGCTTAACTAGTAGTGGAAGCGTCTAAAGCCCTCGCTTTACAGCCAAGCCCTAACTAGTAGGCAGGCGTCGTTCTCCCATGCGGTCAGGCGTAGCGCTGAATTGTCGCCATGAGATCTCCATTTCTGAGGTGATCCACTCATCTTGAAACCTTCTTTAATTCGGTTCGGTAAATCTTGGATGTTACTTGTGTGTTTTCTCTCCTGGTCATGTCACTTTTGATATCATCTTGGATCTTGTCGCGAGCATTTGTCTCACTTTCCGACACATTCGTCTTCTGGTCCGTTAGCACTGGTGCCAAAACGATTTTTCATTGTTAATGACGACTCTCTTTCTTGTATACAGCTCACATTCCTTTCACAAGTCGCTTTTCAACATTCATACGGTAGCATTCTCTTGGGCGCTGAACTGATCATTTTAAGATACCGCTATTTCGGGTTTAGCTGAATTGTGCTTCATTTTTCAGTTCTTTACTGCTTCTCAGTGTGTGTCAGCAATTGATGTTCTCTCAGTTATAGAACTCGTGCTTTGTGGTGAATGTACTTTGAATTTTCAAGTATGCACTAGAACAATAAGACCTGAAATGACCATCAAACATTGCTTTGCCTTTTTATTATTAGCTCCGTCGTTAACCCACTGTCACCTTTGGCTCGCTGTAGTTCCATAGCCATTTCTTGGAAAACATGGTGAGGTGCTTGGTACTTTGGATGCTTTGAATACATAAAAAATGTCGCAGTCGGTTCGTCAACTTTTCGCACCATTCAGCACAGTGTCCTGAATGTCATTATTGATAGCGTCATACTATTTTGAAGTGAAGGCAGTCTGGTATTGAGGGGGTATTTGGTACGTGCATCTAATTTACTTACAAAGCCATTCTCCCGAATTCAAAACGCCCGTGGCCTAATCATGGCACCATTTTTGATGCACCCCCCTTTGCAGCGGCAGAGTGCTCTCTTGGGCGCCTCCTTATGTCCCCACGTTGTTTGGTGCTCATGATCATGGCCCATTTGGTTTTTTCTGTGGAAAAGATCAATTTATTAAAATTGTGTAGTGAAGCAGTTCAACTTGGTCCAACTGTGAATGATTCCAACAACTTACTTCCCCTCTTACGCTCACGCCTGCCCAATATCTGATGTTCATTCCATAACATTGAAGTATAAATTTTCTTCCAGTCAAACAAATCATTGGAACACATGCCCCTTGTAACACACTAGAGCAGCTATTATTAGCCATAATCTTATGTGTTAAATGTAGAATCAACAAATGTTGACGGTGTTGACCATGTGTACATGTCGTTCGGCGTAAGCAATTTTTTTGTACAAAAGACGTGAGAGAAAATAGTACAAAGCATTGCAAGTACAGGTTGGTTATGAAATGACAGATATTCCAGCAAATGCATCCGCGAAGAATTTAAAAATGGCCGTCAAAAGTTCTTGCCACAATTCTTGCTCTTTCGGCGTTAGAACGACCTTTTCATTGCGATTGTCGTTCAACGGCTGTTTGATCACTGACGGCTGAAAAGTGGAGTTTCTTTAAGTTACGAACAGTTCAGGAATATACTTACGAATATGGAGGTCAACTCGTTCCCATCGCGAATGTCAAAAATTAGAACGCAATTTTTTCTCACGATAGTAACAGTTGTTTCAGGTTATAACCTGATAAACTATATTGCCACTGAATTGGGCAGTACTATGGTACTGATTATTGGGATCTCACGCTTGCTCAGCGTCAACAGTTACGCGCCGCTCTTTATCGGCAACTGGTAGATAGTGGCATTAAGGAATAGGGACATTAACGTGCAGTCTAATAGCATTTCATAATCAAACGGTAGTTTGTGGTGGTATATGTAACATTTGCATTACATATAACTGGAAAATGGGGACTCGGAAATACTCAAAATATTTGGAGTATGAAAAAATACTCATCATGAGAAGCAGTGAAAATATCACTCTATCGCATCCATATATGCCGCGTCTGCAAAGCAAAGGCTTGCTGTCGTTATTGATATTGACTGAACGCGTTTATCTACGATTTTCACTTTTAATTTAACAGTTTTCAAATGAACTTAAACAATGATGAATACGTTTAAGAGAAAAATGTACAATCTGATTTTGAAAGTGTCGAATGTGATATGGGAGATGTCCATTTCGACTACGAAAGGTTCCATTTTAAAATGAAATATACGCCTTTGCTCAAATCAGTGCTTTCGTCTGGCCGAGCTCAAGATTGTAAACTAAAGAAATGATTTTTCAACAAGAATTTTCAACACGTACCTTATCGGGTCTTTGCCGTAATGTAGGTGAAGCAGCCGAACTGATTGTAAAGCTCTTAGTTGTCCGCGAAACTGTAAGACTTGTTCGCGTATTTTTGACGTCTGGACGAGTAGTAGTGCTTTGAAGTTGTTGTTGCAGCCGTGAATTGTCCGCAGGAACACTGTGCGCTTCTTTGTAGGCTTTTGTCAGTAGAGTTATCATTTCTGTCAGTCCGGTAGCAAATTGACCACTTGTAAATGTTTCTTTATTCCTTGTAAAGGCATCGTCCAGTATTCCACTCGTTATTTGCACATCTTTGCCCGAAATAGTATACAGTTGACCGTCGTTTTTCGATACTGCGATGAATATCGTCTTGTCGCATTTAGCATCCAGTTGATGATTCAAGTCCCACATGGCGTAAATGGTATAAACTTCTCTAACAAACTCTATGAACTTTTCGTATCCAACAGCAGCGTCATTATCAGCGACTTTATTTACTGCGACGATAAAGAATTGCACGCCTGAGTTTCTCTCTAAATAAGATTTTAGTTGCAATGCGTATGGACTAGAGTGAGTCACGTCGCTGTCAACGTTCGCACATTGAAGTACGACCTTAACATAATTATATTTCGAGTCACCTTATTGTCTTTAATAGATTATTTGCTTATACAATTTTTTCACGCAAATGGCATATTGGAGACAATTTGTGCTCCCACTTGTCATATCCGATTGATGTGACAAAGGCACGAGCCCGCGTGCTTATAGAATGTGGTTTCTAGTGGGCACAACATTTCACTATTGTCAGTGCACAGGTACCCAATAATATTAAGGCTATGTTAATCCAAAAATATCCCTACTCAAAACAGCCGTCAAAATCACATAAAATGAAAGCAGTACCGTACCTGTTGGAGAATTCTGACACTCCTGTGTCTGATAGATGGCGTTGCGCGATAATATTTCGGCGTTCTCTATAGAACGCTCCAAAACAAGCAGTTCTTCTTTTCGCAATATTCCATCGGGGTCACATATCGTTCCAGGAGCTTTCAAATGACAACGAACAAAGTCTTCCCTTGGATCAGGGAAATTCAGCGATGTCCATGCCGCTTGCTGCTGCTGTGTGCGAGGGAAGAAAATTGGCAAAATAATCGTCGATATTTGCAGAATGTTATTAAGCAACATTTCTAAAGTAAATTTCTCTTTTGACATTTGACAGTAGATTCCATTATTGATTGTTTATGTTTAGCAAGGGACGCGCTTGACGCTGTGCCAAATTACGGTAAGGCGAACTGCAGTATAGCGCGAAAAAGGAACTACATTATTATTTTATGCAATAAATCAAAAAAGACTAATTCATATTATTCATAAAAATCATCGCACATCCATTTTTATCCTTGAGAATTCGCTCTTCTGCATTGAACAAATTTTTTAATTGCAACGATCGATACGCCCTAACACGGGTGAAGATTGCGACCGCTCAGCCTTTCGCTTGGAGGAAGATCAGTTTATAGCTTTTAATTTAGATGAATACTGAGCAAATACCATGCTATTTGCATAATCAAATATTTCTTTAATAAAGAGATACTTGTCAAGTCACTCGTAACGGTCGCATCGCAACTCATATAACACGCGCCTGCTTACGAGGCTCTGTAGTTGCGCTGGCAAGGGAATGTAAGATGGTTGGTGCGATAGATACGTTCCGTTCGATTCTTTACGTTGCTAATAATCTGAGCGGATTCAATAGACGTTTGAGATGTAGCGAGGCATTTTTAGTTAAATATCAGCTTCCTTGCGCAAATGCCATTAAACTGAGCAAGCGTTTCTCTGTTGAAAACTCATTTTTCGGAGTAGTCACATTTTGTCGCCTAAAGCGGGCTTTTCTAGTAACAGATTTAGAAAATATTAGAAAAAAGTCGGCATAACAGCGGTAAAAAATAGATGAGTGTTATGAATTAGTCTTTTCGAGTTATTGCAGAAAAATAATCGTATGCTGCTTTCTCGCGCCACTCTGCATATCCCGAAAGAAGCTGAACTGTAGGCATCTGACGCTTGCCCGAAAGTTTTTGTAAAACCTTTGCAGCGCTTGCAATTGCAATTGCGAAAAGTGCAATCATTGCCAATGTCCCCGCGCATGTAACATCGATCGCGACGTTTACCGCAGTAGCAAGCTCAAGGGTAATAGTAGCGAAAAGCTTTCATGAAATAGATCGCGCCTCTGTCCTGAACATTCGCGATTCTCCTAAATTTTACAGCCGCGCAAGTCGTACCCCTATTTACAATTTGTTTTTCCTGATTGGCGACCAATATAGGCGCGGCCGGCTGACGTGACCAACAATAGCCGCGCGATTTAAGCGATGCGACTGAGCCGAAAAATAGGAATTCATCGAACAAGAAAACTAGTTTAGCGCTCGCAAGGCAGTCGGAACTTTTCAACTTTGCGCACGACATTTATAGTTTCCTTTCAGTCGCGCTCCGCGCTGATACAATAACATGGATGGAACTCCCTACGTCAAACGAAGAACATCGCTTCCATAATCTTTTGTGTATATTTTGCGCATTTCAAGCCCGGCAGACGATGACGTGCGATTCGTAGGTTGGCTGGATTACTGGAGTTTCATACAGAATCAATAACGTCATTTAATCACTCAGAAAAACTGGTTGAAAGTTGAGTGGTCCTGTTTTCGAGAAAACCCTTGTAATTTATAGAAGATAAGGTGTTTTAGCAAAAACTTTTTGGTCCTCGGGTTTGAGCTTTGCAACTTTCACTCATTTACCACTCATTGATAGACTTTTGAAGGTCAGCGAACCGTATGAGGATGGGTTCTTGAATCACATCAGAAGTGCACAACTTTCGTCGCAAACTATAGTTTTCATATAACATGAACTTAAAATTTACTTGATTGCGTCCTTTTTGCTCCTTTGTCGACTTTCCTGTAGAGAGGCGCTGGTAGAGCAGTATACGCTTTTGGTTTATTAAGAAGTGGTCCCCCTTTAATAGATCATCCGTGCCTTGATATTTTTGGAGCAATTGCTGATATTCTCCAAACGCCGTAGGGGGACCGGCCCAAACTGAAAAGGCACACTCTCGTTGCAATGCTTTAATGGTTTACTTTGCGACCGATGATCTGATTATCAGAATTTGGGATTAGTTATTCAATTCAAAATATTTAAGTGTTTCATATTTGTCTGCAAATGGAAGTGAACATTTTTGTAGTTTTCCGAAAATAAGGATTTGATTTATTCGAATTATCAAAGTGTTGATTTCTCAGCAGCGCTTCAAATCATTCAAAACTATATCAAAATCTCTATGTATGAGATTGGTCCCGCGTACCATTAGAGATATATTTTGGCGCTGCATCGTTCATACTGTAGTGCAGCCCAAAGTAACGCAAAACTAAAATATTCACTCCTGCGCTGACAGAAACAGTAGTCCTCTAATTATTTGAGTCTCTGAATCCATCACACTTTGCATATTAAGGGACGAATTCGTAAATTGATGTAGTTAAATTCTGATGAAATGAAATTAGAGATCGGCTTGTCAGTGTTACCGGCGCCTCTGCTGCATCACGGGTCAGGCGATAAGAGACGTGCGCAGAGCCTTGTAGACGCAAGCCGGCTGTGTGGGTAGAGCACACCTCCAAGCCCACACCTTCATTTTATCCCATCCTCAGGTAGAAAGAGTCGCTTATTAGGAGCATACAGAGCGAATAACAACTAATTGGCAGCGTGTGACTGTATACTGCCCTCAACGTACCACAGTGAAAATTAGTTCAGCCACTCCAGTTGTTACGCAAACATGCTGACTTTGATTTAACATAATTCTCTAGATGTTCCCACTCTTGTAGTATGAGCAGATAGAGAGCAGATACTGATATCAGACCCGAAATGCTTCGTAATTAGAACAAAGACCTGGTTGTGATTTCAGTTGACGTCCTCCTAAAGCTGATGGTATTTCGATTTCTACATTGCATTTTAACGCTAAATGAAGAGCCCTTTAAGCTTGAAGTACTGGCCGTCCGAACTGGCAACATCCAGGAGGCTAGGCCTCAAAAGTTGTTCATTTATCCACTCAGCTTGAAGACACTAAGGTGACTGAATTCGGCATGGCGAAGGATGTTAAAACTGAGCCTATCCGGCGATGACAAAATATTAAGTTTGTTCCGCGTTGAACCGTGCGCCGGCAGTGTACAGTCAAACATGCCGGTTAATTACCTGTTCATCTTTTATGCCTGAAACTTCCAGCGAATGTTCAAATGCCAAACTGGCAACCGTTATAACCTGTCTGCGGCGAAAATATTTTTTCTGTCTCGCAGACATCGAGGGTCAAGGTGCAAACCTGTGTCAGGGAGTGCGGATTGCTATACTGCCAAAATGCATTTCTTAAATGTCTCGAAGTATCCTCAATGATTGACTGTCCTTACAGTGTACTATCGACCCGTTAAAGTACGACCAGTGACGACTTTTCGCAAATCATTGCAGACGCTGCTATTTATGATTCATAGCCGCGCGATATTTATTGTAATCGTTTGACGTTTTTTAGCCGCAACAGGTTGCAGACAATAGCCCACCGAACCTTGCGCGCTAGTCGACGCTGTACGGTCAACAAGATGACAATATGTGCAGACATTTCTGCTGCGAAAGCGCGAAGGAACAGGTGAGCGAAAGGTTATTCAAAGGAAGACTGATGTCGTAAGAGAAAATCGCAACAAATCTTTAAAAAACAGTCCCGAGTACCTTTTGGTGTTCTCATTTTTTCTTTAAAATGATCAAAATAATGAAGGAATTTTTTGACAGGTCCTGTGTCGTACTACTCGGCGGGTAATATTTTTCTTTTAAACACAGGGTATACTTCTTATGTGCTTGCAATGCGCCCTTTCGTGCTTTTTACTACGTTTGGACTCGGCGTTTATGAAAGAGGTTGGACCGAAGTTGATCAGTCGATAAATCTGTCCTCCAGCGTTTACTATAGCCATACCTTTAACCAGAATTGCTTCCTTTACCACGCGTCCTCGTGCAGTCATACACTGTCTCATCAAATGCAAGTGATTCCCTCTTCAATCTTACTAATTACTGCGCGCTTCCCACTGAATAGTTAGCAGCTAATTTTAGCTTATGCAGGAGACGACTACATATTACTATTATATAGCTTTATTTTGACCTCGCTCCTGCATGTGGAACAATTTCTGTTGCTGTTAATACAGAATGCAAGGGGGACTGTAGTCAAACATACTCTCACTGCACTATTGTTTGCGATAAAACTGAGCAATAAAAGGGTAGCCATATAGTTACGCTATTTCCACTTCCATATAAAAATACTTTTCAAGTCAAAAAGAACGTTATTCAAACTATACTAATATGAAACGTATTCTTATTACCGTGGAAATAGTAAAATATAAATTTAGAACGTGTGCAAAGGGCAGATGTAAAGTGCACATTACGGGGAGAACCACTTGCTGTGCACTTTGCCTGCACTTTAAGTCCGTCTGATCTGTTTGAGGGGCGCGCTCAGCTGTCGCCCCGCTCACCCGGACCAACCTTTTTAGTGCCTCTTCTTGTCCGACAAACCAGATGGATGACTGAGTTTAGCTGTCTCACCCGCAGTTCTTTCATCAACTGCATACGTAGGCTCTCCGTTTGTTTGCCCACCAAACAAGTGAAAGAACTAGGCGACCTGTGGTACCCTTTTCTCCGCCTTTTCCTTAGCCAACATGATCCTTTGTTCTTCGAGTAAAATGACGCTTTTTGAGCGAGCTGATGGGATGATGCATAGCGCTTTAGTGCAAAAAAGCTTGCATAGCCATCCAGGAGACCGCGCAGAACTAGTATTTCTTAATGCTATGTTCAAACAGAAACCCGAAAGGCCTTCCAAGATAAAGTCCTGTTTCTGAAGGTATTTTCTTTGCCTACTCATGCACACCACTGCGATCACTGAGATCATATAACAAAACTGGCCCGGAAGTGAGCGAATAACTGCTCAAGTATACATAAAATATTGTATATTATCGTGGAACAATTGCGTAAGAAAATTTCTGATAGGAATACTGGCATCACATTGGGCGCGTCCTTTGCCTAAGCGGTTGGTTGAGAGTTTCAGTGAAAAACGTTTTAGCAAAGATCTGGTCCCTTTGTAACATATTGTCTCTGTTCATTCAATTTTCCTTCAACAAATATCTCGCCATAATAAATTTCCCAAAATAAAGGATCCTAAACCGATAATAAGACGCATGTAATTCAATCATAGTATTGATTGAGACATTCAATCTATTGTTTCTCCAAACATCTCTGTTGCGATTAACAGCTTCTATATTTGCCTTTTTCCTAAAAGAATTTATTTGCCTTTTCATTAAAAGAGTCTATCTGCACTTTCTTTGCACTTATAATGGCGTCAAGATCTTTGTCACATCAGCGACTCGGCCTGTTCAACATATTTTTCACGTTTCCTTTATTTATGCATTCGAAACGGGTTCGACGACTCGGTCAACGTTGAGAGATAGTCTGGGTGTGTCGGTTGTTAGTGGCTGTCGGCGCTCAGGACACTCTCTGTCTGTTGCAGGGCTATAACTAGGTTTTTGATTTCTGATGGTGCTGTAGGATGTCATCTTATCAACCAACTACGTCAGTAAATTGCTCTTCCTGTCGTAGTGCGTGCTTTAAAGTGCAGGGCGAGTTTAAACAAAGCCGCTTTAAACAGTGTGTTGACCGAGTAACAATAGGACTACGGCCACACATCGCGGGCGGTGGGGGTCTGAGTTTCGTAGTTTGGCACCGGGAGTGAAATTTGAAAAAATTGCGTCATTGAATATATTCTTCATTTCCTCTCTTAGAAATGGTCCCATGAAGGCCGCTCTGACTGACGTATACTTTTAATCTTTAACTTCTTCTCCCTTGAGCGGTAGTTGACGAGCGAATCAAAGATCACAAGTTTAGGGTGATTTATGCCGGCCAGGCATGCCATATTCACTTAAATTTAAGAATTTGTCTTAAATTTAGGTGCTCTGTCTTAAATCTTATAAGACACAAAAAAATTTAAGACAAAAAAGGGAGCAGGCAAACGTGTTAATTTTTGTCATTCGCTGAAAATTTACGGTTGTTTTGTCATCATTTAGTCTTCTTGGAGATCAGATGTTACTACTAAAGCCTATTCTTCTTTTTCATATAAAAAGGAATATCGATAAAGTCTCAAAAAACGATGTGATAGTTTGTCTTAAATTTTGTCTTAAATCGGAAGCGTTTGTCTTAAAAAATTCTTAAATTTAAAAAATTTGTCTTAAAAAACTTTTTTCGACCTGGCATCCCTGATGCCGGCCTCTTCTGTTTGCTAATTTCGACGAATTATGCAAAACTAGCTCACCTATTTCTAATTTTGCGCTTCACGCATTTTCAGAGGCTACTTCACAGAAACGCTAAAATCGTATCAAAATTTTTTGTGTTTGGACGAATTCATGTGAACATGCTTTGAAAGTCTTCCAAATGGTGCAAGCCAGTCGAGTTGGTTTAAGGGACGATATTCTGATGTAGAAATTTGTTTGCATAAGTTTCAGAACTATATGTTGCTGCAGGACTTTAACTATCCAAATTGGCAACTCTCTTTTTAATAATAGTCGTCAAATTGTTCACCCATTTTTATGGTATTCATGTTTGCTATGAGGAATGGTTCCATTCTTTTGAACTAAAATAAATTTGCCAAATGCCGGACACATTCAGTTGGAGCCCTCTTTCGGGGTACTTTTCCGCTCTTGGGATTTTTAAGCAATAAGAAATTTGACTGTTTGTTTAGTGTTTACTGACTGCATCGTAGGTCAGCGAATTACAATATCTTTAGTCATAGGTCAAAAAAGAGACAGTCTATTTGGAAAACCATTGAACCCGAATGCATCGCTCGAAGCAAATACGCGGAGATGTGAATGTCACTTGCAAGCTGGGATCAGGGAAATTTGACGATTCAGCAGGAGTATGAAAATTTTTCAAATTGAGAACAATTTCAGTTTTGCCGGCAGTCACTAGCTGGGTAGTTTAATGGGTGGGGAGAGACAAACAAGGATACTCCCATACCTCCGTCAAGTGGCATCTCAGCGATGGTGTCATGAAACTTGCTTAGGATTTTTATAATGACTTCGAAATGATATCGTATTCCTTCAATTTGTTACCAGTTAATGATATCACTGATTTCTGGTATCATGGTAACTTAAAGGCAAAGATATCGTTGGCAATAATGAACCATTGTCATTTGTTAATATCATTCATTTTTCACTGGGAAAATGTTGTTTTATAATACAGCAAAAAACATGGTGTTTGCATTATTGACTGACAGCAAAATGATTTATTATAATGAACTGGTTACTGTTTTCGATCACAATTTTTGCTTTTCTGTTCTCTTGACTGAAGGAGACTTAATCACACTGCTCTATGATAAGAGGGCGAAATCTTACGATGGAATCTACTGCTGTATTAGATCATAAAAATGGGTATTAATCGGGCTTATTCGCTGATCTGACGAAAGTGTTGTTCAGGGCCAGTACTTGAATCGTTGACCACTATTTCTCCCACGAGTTGTTGTCTATATAGCGCATAGGAACTAAGTGATATTCATGGCGAAATTCTTTGTCTGTGGCAAGCAGTTTTGAGAAAAGATATTCCCATAACCAAATGAAATCAATTACTAAACAAACGCAAAATTTCGAGAGGTTTATATAAGAATGAAAGGATAGGGCCTACTTTCTTCTCTTCTTCTGTGTTTACTTCACCCACGCAACCCTCGACGTCTGAAGCGGATTGCACTTTTGAGCAACGAGCAAATCGTGGGATAACGCTGTTGTGCTTCACTGCGAGATGCGTCACAAAGACGCTTAGAAATTTGAACAGAACTAGCTTTCCTAAGCGCCACCTTCAAAGAAAGACCTGTCGGAAATCCGATTTGAAGGAGTGCTTCTGTTGCCGTGCATATATTTGGCTATCTACCGGGTGAGGTCACTGAGGTCGGTGCAACCAAAGTACGACATTGCTAAAGGAGTTGGCGAATGGACGCCAAAATACAAAAAAATGCTCTTAAATTGACTAAAGTGAAAAATTGAAATAAACAGTTTCAAACAAAATTTAGTGAGGGGACCGGATTTGTTTTTTTGTCGCTAGGCGCGCAAAGTTTGTTACACGAATAGAAGAAATAGGGGAGCCTGTACCGAAGAGAAAGCTAACTATTTGTGTCTGGTGCCTGTTTCATATAACTACCGAGTGTTGAGAATTTAAAAAATGAATTTCACTTCCACTTGATTTTTCTTTTTTGTACATGATAATGCGACTGATGACTAAGCAGAATTGAGATTCAATTCCTCTGTTCGCGATACTCAACAGTGTTATTAAATAGGCCCTAGTGGCGAATATTTGCGTCCTAAATGCTCAAAGGAGCAACATTTCAAACTCTTTGCGCCAGAAAGTGCCTTAAAGTCGAGTTGTCTGGGATGTTGCTACCAAGTAAGAGGAGGGGAACTGATAAAATTTCTTACGTTCGGATTTGACTGTGTTTTAGGGTCCCGAGTTGCCTTTGAAAACCATAATGCCTTTCCTTCGCTCTTCAAGTTTTTGTGTCAACTTCTTTTTATGCGAGCGAGTCAGTCTTTTGTACTCTCTTATCATCGTTTTATGTTCATAGTTTTAAGACAGACTTAAGGACTCAGACGATACCAAGGGGTAGTTTGGGCGTGTCGATACTATAACTGTCATTACTTAGACGCTTTTTATCTGTCGCCGAGCAATGATTGGGCTTGGTTTTGGTTTTTGACGTTGTTATAGGAAGCCATCTTATCGACAAAGTGCGTCAGTAAAATTGCTTTGTCTCCCGTCGTGCGCGCCGCTCTTAAGTGCAGGCAGAGGTTACACTAAGTCGCTTTAAAACAGTGCGTAGACAGAGTTGCATTCGAACTGGAGTTGCACACTGTATGATGGGGGGCTGTACATTCAAGTTCGATGTCAAAGGCGAGAATTTACTTGCTATCTTTTGAAGAGATTTATTATGGTAGCTCTCTCAGAGGACATGTCTATGATTTTTCTTTTTTTTAATAAGGCGTGGCAGTAGTTGAACGGGGTTCAATGATCAAAAACTAAGGGCTGAGCCTGCCAACCGGTTCTGTTTGCTCATTTCGACGCGCACATATCAGACCATCTCATTCGTATCAATCGTGCTCTCATCGTGAATAGAATGTTTTTGCATAAATTAGTGAAGCTCCAACGTTTAAGCTGAAAAATTTGAAAATGAGGGACGGTATCATATTATCTGCTCAATCGAAGGTAACATTCCTATGCACGAATATTAGCAGTTATTGTCATTTTCATTTGTTTGTCGTAGTGCTGTAAATTGATACAAAAATTAATTCATACCATTACAGCCACTGGGTCAGTTCTGCATGTGTCTACACAAATCCAAAAATTTTCTACCTTTTTACGGAAATCAAAGCATCTTCTTTACAGAAAGCGTACAGCGCCTTGAAATGGTGTCCTTGTTTTTTATATGTGCAAATTTATTTCAGTTGAAACTAACGATGCTTATAAAAATGTATGCGGAAATACTGCAGAGTATTGAAATAATTAATTCGGCAGTCAGTTGTTCAAAAGCGGGAAAAGACTGAGAATTAGGAAAAGCATAAAAAAATTTGTTTCGATGTCACCAAATATTCATATATAATGGTGCGTGAATATGCAGTAGCATACAAAAGTGAATATTTTTAAGTACGAAAAAATGACCATTAAACATGTATACTAACTACTGCTGACGGTAGGAAGAACTACCACAAATTTCATAGGCTATGATCGGAGCTCAAAGCGCTACAATTTCGAAATACATCTCTACTTCGTAAATCTCAAGTAACTCGCCTAGGCTAGCAATTCGATTCTTGCTTGAAACATGAAAGCCGGATAAAAGCGGCAATTCAAAATATATAGCAAAAACTATAGGAAAATTGCTTTTATTAGCCTCCGATACTGTCCACAAAAGTAACTGAAACAACTATACGAATAGTTGAAAAAGTAGGTTAGGAGAGTAGGGTAATATAGACAATGCTGTGTTGACTGAAATTTAGGCAAGATTGGACGCGCGCGTTTTAGTTTGCTGATAAAGAGTACGTAAAACAAATGACAATTTCAGATTTATGTTTACACAAATATAAAAACTGATTGTTCATTTGATATCGTCTGCTGCTAGGAGTAACAAATCGGTAACGTCAATTTTTTCCTTTAATGCAGAAATATGACTGTGTATATAAATTCAAATGTAGATGTATAGTGGGTTTGAGGTATGATATAGCTACTTTTACTCAGGAAAGCCTATGTTATTCGGATGCAAAGCTAAATTCCGCAATAATTATATTTTGAAATTATTCAGTTAAAATTGCATTTTATAGTTTCTTTTTACCCTTATCCTTTGATGCTAGTCATTTTATTATAAAATTTTTACATTTGTATAGGCCGCAAAATTTAGACACAAACTTTCCTGGAGCTTGTCCAAATATTTTTGAGACCCTCTGTATTGTCAATTAAAGTTATCATATACGTCATCAATAGTCATTAGAAACTCTTTAATTACTCAATTTAGATCGAACTCTTAGCAGAATGGATATCTCGCCAGTGAATAAAAAAGGTCGAATGGATGCAATGAGCGCAGAAGTTTCGTCGCTGAGGAAGAAGAATCAGAAGCTGTCCCAGTTGCGCGACCGCCAGTTGTGCAGAAAGCAACGCACGCTGCGAGCATACAAAAAACTGCGACTGAACTGGAAAGCTGGCAAAAACGAAATT